>PVJS01015239.1:0-39177 GCA_004027185.1 Glis glis
CCCAGGGGCGTTCTACCTCCGCGCTACACCCCCGGCCCTATTTTTTATACTTTGTTTTGAAACCGGGTCTTGCCCTTCCGAACTAAGTAGAGAGAGAGAGAGAGAGAGAGAGAGAGAGAGGGAGAGAGAGAGAGAGCTGAGGCTGGCCGCGAACCAGCATCCTCCAGTCTCTACCTCCCAAAGTACGCCCGGCTCTTCTTTATATTAGAATCATAAGCGAGGAAAGTCCAGAACGAAGGCCTCTCCGGTTCCAGCACTGTCTAAAACTGGGTGGACAAATCAGTCTGACTCAGAGATAAATGATCAATAAATAAATAGGCAAATTTTCTAGTCAGCTCTTTTTCATCAGTTTGTCTCCCATATGCCGCAACTGTGTCTGAACTAGTAGCAGGAAGAAAGGTGCCATTTGCTTGCCCCTCCGAACCCAACAGCGGAGAGCACACACCAGATTCAGCATCAGGAAGGTTGGATTCCAGGGCCGACTGCAGCGCTGACATATTCCCTCATTTCAAGAAAGGGCTGCTCCAAATTCTCCAAACCTTATTTTGCCCTAACAGCAAGGTTTGTACTCAGTGATGTCTAAGATTTTTCCCATTGTTAAACAATAAAGTGACCTAAAATGACATCTCTATCCAGAAGCATTATATTAAAACTAAAAGATATTTTATGTAGATAAAATATAGCTATCATTAACTAACTACTTTGATCTAGCTACCCTGTCAAAATTTTGTATTCACTTTTAATTTTCACAGGATGAGGTGTAAATCTAAACTCTTTTCTAAAGAATCTAAGTTTCAGGGATCAAACATCTATCCCAAAGTCACACCACCCCTAAAATACAGGTTTAAGATTCAGCTGGGTCAATATGGTTTTAAAATTCATGTCATTACTGAAAAAAATAAGCTTCCATTAAAATTTCTTAGTATGTCTTTTATATGTAAATTAAATTAATTGAAATGTTGACATTGGTCACATGATTTGTCCCCCAAAACCTATTATCATTTTTAATTTTATGTACTTATTTCTAGATACACGCATAATATTGTGAAAATTTTACACACATATGCTATATAACATAAATATACATTAATGTTTATATATTTTATTAGTGATATAATATATATTTATAAATACATATACTTTTTTACTTTTCTGTATCTTGAGGATTTTCTTTAACCAACATTAAAAACTTTACATGTAATGACTAACCTCATAGATCAGAAAGACTGGAAAAAAACTATAACTCATAGTTTATGAGTATATTAAAGAAATCATGAATTAGATTTAAATCACAGAGTAAAATAGATATGCAATAACAGAAAAAACTACTAATGTTTTCTAATTATATTAGTATATCCTTGATTTTAATATCTCTTTTTTATTAAAAAAAGAACTGGAATCCCCAAAATGGCTAATTCAAGTAAAATTAGAGAGTCTATCAACTCTCACTTTTTAGTAATAGTTCCTAAAGTAGTAAAATATCATGCTTGAATAATAGCAAGTTTTATATCCTTGCAAAAAGGCAGAGTGACTTAGTTTATGTTTCTTTTTATGTAAATCCACTTTGGATTCAAGAGTAATGTGATCTGTAATTAAAATACCCGAAACAAGAAAATTAACCATAAAAAGTATTGTGTAGCATCAACCTCCCAGAAATCACTATAGAATTATAGCCAACATATCTGAATTTCCAACAGAAAGGCTGAACATTAAAAACAAACAAAAAAATCCAACACTGTGTAAAGCAAACCCAAGGGTGGAACTTGATGAACTGGATTCTCATTTTTACTCTGATTCATCACTTGTACTTGTCAAAGCCAGGTAACAGACCTCCTTGATGTCAGTTTCTTCTCTATCCAATCACTCCTTAGGATCACAGTGGGGTAATGAAGCAGACTCCCTGCAACATACAAAGAGCTCCACGAATCATAGCTATTACATCAATGAGAATATAATGCTGTGTCCATATAGTTCCGAACAAATGCTAATAAAATCTCATATTTTCCCTAGATAATAAGGAGCAATCAACAGTGTTACTGTTCAGCCTTTTCCTTAAAGAAGCATTCATAATTTTTTCTTGTTCTAAGCTTTTACACAGCTCTTTTTTATTTGTTGTAATATAAAAAAGACACTCCTTAAAAATAATAAAAATAAAAACAATATTACTTCTTAACACTGTCGAATCAAACCTGGAACGTATGATAGATGTGAAACACTATACATACTACATTACACTGAAGTGTATCTAGATATTCATGGGCTTAATAAATATCTTCAGAGGAATATTTGGTTTAGCAAGTTCTAAAATGTGTTAAGTTGGTCATCATGAACAGAAATAATGATAATGTTTTTCATAGACCTATGTAAATCCATCCCTTTATTTGGGTAGCTTTTATGGGCTGGTGTGGAAGATTCTGGAAGTTCAGGGCAATAATAAGATTTTGTATATATGTACATGTGTGCACACCTTCAGGGAAAAACATTTTTTGATGTATAGTCACCACTGACCTGAGTAAAAAATAGTGTCAAAGATTCAATAAAGAAATTTAAAGACTGATATTAGAAAGCAATATTGAATTGTTATGCCCCATTTCCCAGCACATAGGTTGTCTCATTCTACTCAAGGGTGCTACATATCTGGTATTCTAAGTCTATTTAGAATATGGTGAAACCTACACCGACCAGGCACACTTAAGACTTTAACTAAATAAGCAAACAGTCTATAATGCTCCCTGTAACTCTTTTGATCTGAGGAAATCATAAAAGTAATAACCTCCACTAGTCCTGGAGATAAAGGCATTTCCGAAACAGGCATTATTTTATACATCTCCATGTAAAAAATGATTTAAATGTCTTTTGAAAGAGCAGTGATGGTATGGTCTTCTACAATAAATAGCACTATACTTTGGTGGCCCATTTTTTACATTTGTTTTGTTTTCCCTATGTCCTTCTAAACTGTCTACCAATAGTCTATCCATACAATATATGTCTAGTATTTGTTGAGGTATGGAATTTTACAGAACACAGATATTTATAATTCTGAACCCCCAAATGCCTGATTTTGGTATTTTTCCCTTTTTATTTATAAAACAATATATATGTCCTGTTAATTATACAAATTCAAACAAATGCAACGTGAATCTTTGTTGTAGAAAAGTTAAATTTGTTAAGTAGTTTTTATACATATTTGCATCAAAACTCTCTCAAATAGTTGCATCTCAGACTCTCTCAAGTATTAGGTTAGTATATGTTGTAGTATGTGGTATGCCTTCCACTGTGCCAAAGGTATGGGATTGATTGAAAATCAAATGCACATGGAATGGATTTGCAATCTATAAAATGCTCTCTCTTCCCCTGTGCCACCCACCAACAGGGAACACACTAGGTAACTTTATAATTAGAGAAAAGTGATGAGCTTAAATCCAAGTTACCCTTAATCTTTAACATTCAATATATGCACTGATGGGGGGAGGGAGTGTTCTGAGCAGACTTAAATCTTGGAAAACAACCAAAACACCATCTCAGTCATTTTAAGAACATTTATTATAATCGTGACCAAGGCAGGTTCTTTTTTGTTAACACTCCACACAAACTTTGTATGACTTACGCTATTTTAGGGCAGAGAGAGAAAGAGATTAGTACAGCCTGGAAAGAAGCCCCAGCCCATTTACCACAGAGCTCAGTTGGCTGTGTCAGGGTCTCAGGTCTGAGTCAGTGGTGAGTCTGGTCCATGTGTTCAGGCCCCAGGATAACCAGTGTTCAACCAGGATGGAAGGTGAGGAATTGCCTGAAGGCTTCTAGCACAGCTGGCCCAGTGGGCATGCAGTGTCATTATTGGTAGTCAGAATGGCAAGATGGAAAGCTCCTTGGAAGAAGACGCTTGGAGTTTTCAATCTCAAGGGCTGATAGTTACAGTCCTCAGGATGCTAGGGACTCCATTTGGTTGGCAAGGTATTATAGCTGGGCAGCAGGCATTGTGTCTGTGTGTTGCCTATCAGGCCCAGGATTTGCACCTTATGCCTGGTGCCTGTGTTTTGCCCCTGATACCTTGGGTGTGTCGTGCCACACCTGTATGTGCTGTGAGAATTACGATTGTGCACTGCACATCATGTGTGAGCCACACCCAGGTGTGCTTTGGGAGTTAAGTCCCTCTTTGGCTTTAATGGAGCCCTTTTTTAATATATGTGCTCCATACAAGAGGACTGCAGGGAATAGATGTTGGAAAATGATGAGAGTCAATACTTTTTGCAGGAAGATCTTAATGCTAGAGGAAAAAGATAATCTATGTAGTCAGATATGGAGGATGCCATTTCTAGGCATATGGTTGCACATAACCAGCTTGCCTCTTAGTTTCATAATCTGTTAAGTAGTAGTATCATTGATAAGGTTAAATATTATATGTATAATGTATAAAGCTTCTACCACATGAAATTTCTAGAATGTCTTTTTCCTTCCATAAGTACTAGCAACACTCTTTCTTCCTTTGCCTTCTCCATTGTTTATATTAAACTCAGCAATCATTCCTGAGCACTTGGTATGATGACATGATAGGCACTGAGGGGTGCTGCCCTAACGCAGCTCAAAGGCTAGTGAAGGAGATGTCCACACAGCTCTCCATTCACACACACAAGCGAACGAGGACACTCAACTGACAGATTTTTTGTGTTACCATTCTCATCCTCATCCTCATCCTCTGTTTCCTCTTTCCCCACAAACTGAACCCTGGCCAGCCATCAGTCATCAGATCTCATCAGATACACCTCCTTGACATCTTTTCCATCTATATTACTCTCTGTATCCCCCTGCTGCCCACTCTCATTTTTGCATTCCTCTGCTGGCCATTGCCCTAGTTTGGGCTTTTATTGACTTAAGTATTGCAACAGTTTCTTAACATTTTCTGCCTCCACACTTTCTGATTGATATTTTAAACCATTATCTTGGTTATCATCATCAAACAAATTTTGTTTCCTTCCCTTGGAGTCTAAATCTTGTTTCACACGTGAAACAGTCCATTTGTTCAAATCAGTGAAGAACTTGACCTCTTCCTACAATTCCATGGTCTCCTATGAGCCAGCTAACCCATTCCAGGTCGTAATAACAACAGCAACAACAAAATGTTCTTCAAGCATGATATGCATTCTTTTGCTTTTTTCTTGTTTATCAAGTTAGAACCATGTTCAAAGACCTATCCTTCTCTCTTCACAAAATATTGGTTTGTCAAATCTCATCCAAATTTTGTGGTAGTGATCTGCCTTATTGGCATGTATCCTTCTTCCCTATATTATTATAAGTATCTTATGATCTCAATAAATATGAACTCTCTTTGGGATATGTATATGTCTGCCTCCCTGTTTTCCTCCACTGGAAAATGAATATTCCCAAAGACAGAAAGGCTTAAAAAGAGAGTTTCTCACATACTGCTGGTTTCATCTGCATGTGGGCAAACTGCTGACACCAATTTATCTTGACCTTCTTTCTCATTCAGACACTACCTTTTTCAACTCTTTAACATCCTTCCCTAGTGATATTCAATCCTATATTCCCTTTTGTTTTACTTAATTTAACAATTCCTCATCTCAAATGGAGAACATATAGATTAACTTCATTTACTGGTTATGAAGAAGCCATCTAATCTGTCCTTTAACCAATGCATTGATGCAGGGTAGGAGAGGAAGAGTTATATCAAGGCATTCCAGGCTTGATGGAACCCAGAGCTCCCAGTACATCTTTTACATAATGATGGAATGAATGGGATACAGACCAGAATATACCAGATGTCCACAAGAGGAAGGTACCTCTGCAGTTGGAGCTCATATAAATAATCACTTACAATTTGAGTATTCTTCTTATCTACCAATGCATAACAAACTACATCAAATCTCAGTAGTGGATTAAAGTAATGACAATACTTACTTTGCTCATAAATCTGAAATTTATTTCTCTTGAAAATCTCTGCTTCACTTAGTACCAGCTGGGACAGCTTGAAAGTTGGGACTGGAAACAAATAAAACTCATTCATTTACATGACTGGAAGTTTGGGGCAGAGTACCTAGACATGGTCTTCCTAAGAGGCTGTGTGGATTCCTCTCAGCATTGTGGCTGAGTTCTAAGGGCAAACATCCCAAAAGGAAGAGGTGAAAACAACAATACTTTTTATGACTTTGAAGAAGAAGTCACATGGTATCATTTCTACTGCAGTAATAGGCCCACTCAGATTAAAGCGGAAGGTACACAGACGTCCCCTATTGGTAGACGAATGCCAACATGATATTGTGAAAAGAGTAGATGGGATGGGATACGCAAGGCATGTGTGTGATGTTTGGGAAATGGTCTTACTATAGATTATACTTCACATTGAGTTAAAGATGACATATAGCAGGCATAATCCTCCTGTCTCCTGATAATGTTCATATTATGGAATGTGGGTTGTTATGATAATGGAAGGAAAGGAATTAGGGTGATCAAAGATGTGGTCCTGTAGAGTAGGGTTTACTGCCTGGAGTTGGAATTAAGACATTTCATAGCCAACTACAGACATTTTAAAACTCTAATGTAGATATAAATTACCTATGGCCCTGTTTTAAAGATGCAGATTTGTAGTACCCAGAGATGATACATTAGTAAATCTGACTTGGGTACAATGTATCTGACAAATATCTTCAGTGATTCTGAGGTAAGTGAAGCAGGAGCCACACTTTGAGAAATGTTGGCTTCTTCTTTGATTTCGGTATGAGCTATAAGATTAAAAAGAATACCCATTTGTCTAAGTCTTTCCATTTCATAATTATTTTTTGGGAAGGGTAGAGCAGGGAAGGTAAATGGTTATGTTGAATGCAAAAGCATACCCAACTATGCCAATATGGTTTATTTTCTCAGACCTCCTGTCCTGATATTTAAAATCAAGTTAATTTTTACCTGCAAAATTAGATGTGGAATGTGGGAAATAGTAATTATTGAATATGGGTGATCTCTATACATGTTTCTTCATTTCAAGGGAAAATCAATTCTGTATGCATTTTTCATAAAAGGAAGCTGAATATTAGATGGGTGAAATTGTACACAATTAGAAAACTAGGCAGAGGTAGCACCAGGATTCAGTTTCTCTGACTCCAAAGATATTGTCCTTTCTCCAGTAAATTAAATTCTCGGCATCATTGTATAAAATCTAAAACTGCTTCACATCCTCTACCACTTATGTGAATAATTTACTTAAATACAGACATCTTCCAAGGATTGAGTAATGACTCCTCCTCCCGCAGGGACTGGAAGAGTCTTTGATACCACTTGCCATAAACATTTCCATCCTGAAGTCATCTCGTCTCTGCAATACAGCACTGAACGCAGAGGTCTGACCAAATACTCTGTGAAACACTTTACTAGATCAAACACTCCTCTTTGTGAAAAAGATTGTCACCACTTTTAGGTAACCCTGTTCCCACAACTGAAGATGAATCCGTTGACCTTCTGTCTGAAAAAGAATTTAAGTTTCTCTCTTAAACTTTCTCAATTCAGTAACCACTTTTCCTTCTTAACTGTAAGTTTTACACTTTAGCAAACAGCATAGACTATCTGCACTGCAGGAACCCTTGAGGATTCAGTCATGAGTTAACTGCCACCCAACACAGACCAAAGGCTCTCTTAAGACATATGATGCTAGAGGCAGTTAATGGGCATGTTAACTGTCCCTTCTCCTACTCTCCAGGCTCCATACCCACTATCAAGTTTAATCATCAGAAAGTGGAATATCTTGGCCATTTCCTCTTATCCCCTGCAGAAGGCCTTTACTGAGTACAATTTAATGTTATGTTCTCAGCCAGTAAAGTGAATCAATACCAGAACTTTCCATTTGGACAGTGTTTTTGTTCCTTGCAGACATTGTCTGTTATGTTATTCAGCACCTCTTATACATGATACATTTCTTCTAAAGTTGGGACTATTGAAAAAGTTTGTTTCTACAGATGAATGTGTTTATTTTCTTTTGTCAGACAAGAAAAACAATGTATTAACCCAGGTGTTTATCTTTTTGCCTTTCTTGCGGAACCATAGAGTCATTTTGAGTGGCCAACTGTAGTAATTCACTCGTACCAAGTTCCTGTTGTTGTCTACTTGGTCTTCTTGCTCCTTCTGAAAAATTTATGATCATTTTACATTTTTATATTTGTTCATTTTACGATTAAAATTATTTTTGCAGATTAAAAAATAGATTGTAAAATATGCAGAGTAAAAAAAGGATAGAATAATTTACAACACATCCTGAAAGTGGATGGTTCCTCATTTCACTATTTTGTGAAATTTTCTTCAGTAAAAGTTGCAGTAGCAGGATTTTCTGATTAGTTCCATCATGCAGGTATTAGAAACCCACAGAGTCTTTTTTATTCAAAATTACCCCTTTCAGCTCTTATCAACACATTAGGGAAATCACGTCATTGTCAAGTGATGCTGTCAATCATTTTGTCAGTTATCAAGGGGATGGTAAATAGTGTAGTCTGTCACATCTGGACCACTTTTAACCTCTTTATTTCTGAAGCCAAGATCATGCTGGCTTTAAAATAAAGATTATACTAGTCTACAAAATATCTATAAATGTCTACAAAAGGATTCTGGGTAAAATTTTTCATGAATATGTACAAACTTCAATTTTCATAATGTACTGAAATAGGGCTAGAACTGCTTTGCAGATGATTAACCTAAACCAATACCCCTTTTAGTGAGTAAGAGAGCATGGAATTTAGTAAATAAAGAAGAAACTGAGTATATAAAAAATTGCACTGAAATTTACCTGTATAAGCTAAAAGAACAGATGAATCTGCTAATATTTTACAAATCTGTGATAGTGTTCTTGTTAATTAATAATTTGCCTGGGGATGGAGGTGTAGCTTAGTGGTAGAGTAGCATGTGCAAGGCTCTGAGTCCGACCCCAGCTTCACAAAATAAAATAATAATAATAATAATAATAATAATAACAATAATAATAATAACAACTTGGCTGCTGAGTCAGGAATTTTACTTTTGTAACCAAGCCTTCTTATTAGTTGACCAGCCCCTAAAATCCTATAAGTGCTTAGAAAGGTTATGATCTTCTCAATTTGATCATTTGAAAATACTTTACTGTTTTTCATATAACGTACCTGAATTCAACAGTGTACAAGAATATTTCTTCTTATCTTCAGACCATAAATAAAAGGAAGTAAAAGCACTTTAAAAAAAAAAGAGGTTTTGCCTTCAGCAGCTCATCATCTTTATAGGACGAAGAACTCTAATTTTTAGGTATGTAACCTTCCAACTCCCTTTGCCCACACCAACCCCAGTGTATCTTCAGAGTGAAATCCTTCCAGGTAATTACAGTGCTGGAAGGAAAGCTTGGTCCAGAATTTCTTCCAGAAATATGGAGCCACGGCTTAAGAACAAAGAGTTTCACTGGTGTCTAAGATTCTTCGTGGCGAAAAAGTAGACAAATTGATGCTTCAAATGGCTTAACAGAATTGTATAAAGAAACACTTTTCATAAATAGTCCTGAAATGCACACACACGTGCACACACACACACACACACACACACACACACACGGGCTTAGGTTTTATCATTTCTAAGTAAAATATTTTCTTAATCTGTATGTGGCCTTAGAGCATTATGTTAATCATTTTTCTTTGCTGTGGCCAAAATACCTGACACAAACAACTTAAAACAGAGGAAGATTTGTTTTGGCTCTTGGATTCAGAAGTTTCAGTCCATGGGCAGCTGGCTGCATTGCTTTGGCCCTGAGGGGAAGCAGAACATGGTAGAAGGAAGTGGTGGAGGAAACTGCTCAGCCCATTACAGCCAAGAGGTAGAGAGAGAAAAAGCGACCAGGGACAAAAAAAAGTCTTTCCAGGGCATGTCCCCAGTGACCCACGCCCTCCACCTAGGCCTTGACTCCTAACGTTTCCACCCCCTCCCATTAATGCCATCAAGTTATTAATCCATCAGTGGTCAGATCTCTCACGAGCCAATCACTTCCCCAAAAGCCCTGTCTCTGACTGCTGCATTAGATACCACGCTTCAACACATGAGCCTCTGGGTACACTTCACATCCCAACCTTGCCAAACATCTTCAATGCTTTCTTCCTATCCCCAGAAATTTAAGACACATTACCTAGCAAGGGACAAGGGTGCTGTCCCTTAATAATACATACTTACGACCTTCACAGAATGAAGGTTATTTAGTCACAAATTCTCATTAACTGAATATCAAGTCATGTCATTAAGGTGATGTTTAACAAACAATATATTCCATTCCTGGTTGCATATCGTAACCGTGCAAAGAAAAAGGACAAGTGGCATGGAGGAAATGTTTATTTCTTTGTTTAACTAGTCATTCTCTCAAAGGGTGCTAAAGATGTTGAGTCGGAGGTACTCATTCAACTCCACAAAGGTGTTCCATCCACACTGGTAAGTAAAGTAGCATTGTTTATGCTCCAGCTGCTAAAAACCTTATACCATTACCAAATTTGATTTTTAAGTAGTTAGACTACCCTAAACCCAAGCTAGCACCACTTTATTTACTCAAATCAAACTCTCTATTCATACTTTAGAAATACACTTTTTAGAGATTTCATGTTAATAATATGCTGAGTAACATGAGTTTTAGTATAAATATAAAGAATAAAATTTACAAAAGGTGAACTACTTGAATCTATAGGACTCTTACTTATGTGAGTATGTGTGTGTACCCAGGGGCTACCTCCGAGATACACCCCCAGCCCTTTTTATTTTTGTTTTGAAACAGGGTCTCACTAGGTTGTTGAGAGTCTCACGAACTTGCTGAGGCTGTCCTAGCAATCCTTCTACCTCAGCTTCCCAAGTCCTGGGATTATAGGGGTGCAGCACCATGACCAGTTTATATCTTTTTAAAATATGTAGACAGCACTCTTAAGTTTTGCTGAATATCCTACTATAGACAGTCATGCTTTTCTGTTGTGTTTCATTCTCGAAAGCAGGACAGGAATCATGAACATGCATCTCCTAGATCTGTGAGAGATCAAGTTTCCAGGGTCCAACTAATTTTTTTTTAATCTACTATGATACTGATGAGCATTATAAACACACTATATTCTCAATCCTCTTTGGTCATTCCTGACTGACTAGTAGCTTAGGTAAAGTAATTCTGAACTTTAGTTAGATATATATCTTTTCCATCTTACACTTCATGGAGATTCACACACAGAATTGCTATGGTACAATTTTTAACATTTTAATGCCTGAGCAGGGCATAATGCCTGTAATCTCAGTACTTGGGAAGCTAAGACAGGAGAATCCCAGGTTCAAGGCCAGCAAGATCCTGTTTCAAAATAAAAAATAAAATTAGGGCTGGGGGTATAGCTTGGAGGTAGAATGCCCCTGGGTTCAATCACCAGTACCAAAAAACAAAAAGTTAAAAGACAATTTAACTGGTTTAAAATTAAATGTATAAAAATAAATTCTATTCATAGAAACATTAAGTCCAAATATATTATCCAGTAGACTTCCTAGACTTCTCAACGAAAACTTCCTTAAGCGTTAAAACCCAGCTATAAATCAGAAATGACAAAACATTGTAAAAATCTTAGAGAGTAGCAGCATGAAGAGGTCATAGGTGTCTTTGAGGAGAAGGATTATTAACCTGTAATGAGCCCTCATTGACTGGACATGATAAAAGTGCTTTTATGTAGATATGTCTTTTAACACTCATATCTGTTTTAATACTTATAAGAAGAAATTACTACCATTGTCCATTTTAGAGATGAGGAAAGTGATGCTCAGAGAGGCTAAGAAACTTGCTCAAGGTCACACAGCTATTTTGAGAGGTGCTTGGAATGCTGTTCAGGGAGCCTGGCTGGCCCCAGACCCCAAGTCCCAACCCCTTTTCTTGACAGGCCTTCTAAATTAAACCCCTTATTTTCATGGGAGTACAACAGGAAAGTAACATATACAAAGGCAGTTACTTAGGGGCATGGCATGATTTGATATCAAAGCAGGACTGTCACTTTGAAATGCATAACTTGTTGAAGGAGGAGCCAGACAGATGCCACTCCTTATGTGGCACAAAGAGCAGAAGAACCCCTGAAGCAGAAGTGTGGGCTTTTTCACTTGCCATTTGGACTGGCCAACTCCCCCTGACTTTCCATTTTATCCCCACTCATTTTTCTTACATCGAGCCCCATAAAATACTCGTGGGTGGATTTCCCTGGCCAAGCACATCCCTGCAAGGCTGGCCTGGTGCATGTAAACTGCTCTCAGTGGGTGGCTATTATATTTATATTGGTTTAAACTGTCTCCATTGCCAGTCCATTATGCTGGAATTCCCCCTTGCTGAGGGCAGCTGTGTTATTCTTTTCTTTGACTGAAGCCCAAGAACTATCTCTAACTCCTTGGGAAGCAAGCCTTTAAGAGTAAATATCTTCAGTGTAACGCCCCCCCCCTTATCCCACTGCCATTTGCTAAATCAAGAGAGCTTCTCTCTGGCCCCAGCCAGTTCACATTGCTCATTTTTCAAGGAGAAAGAAATTGGAGCAGAATGGGAAAGCGATGTGATGCCTATTTAGGCAGAAAGTCAAAGGAATGCCCTGGGAATAACGCTGGTAAGACTCATTCTCCCTACAAGGCAAACAGTTCAAGCATAACCAGGAACGAGGGTCCAGATGGCCTCAGGTACGTCCTGATGAGCACCTTCAAATCAAGTGCAAGTTTGTGAGTGCCCCTTTGGGAACCGAGTCTCCTACCAAACGTTTATGGCTATCTCAGTATTGAACACATTCTTAAAATGAAAGTCCCTTAGTCCAGGTTGAAGTGCAAAACCCATGACTAAAATGGAAAACTAACTAAACATCACTAATAACGAATTTCCATGGTGCGTTGCCTCAGTGGGTGATGTGATAGAATGGAGATGCAAATTTACAAACTGAATTGTTCCCTTGAGTGCCAGGATTATTACTACAGGCTGATGACAGTTGATCACCCACCCAGCTGTCCTGTCAATGTAGAACCTTGACCATGGGGAAATAAGGGAGAACATTTGGATATATTAAACCTATGGATGCATGGACAAAGACAACCAGAAAGCCTTTATCTGAAGGTGAGTCAGTTTCATCATTCTTAATTAAGAATTCACATTCAAGAGTGGTCATTGCAAATAAGTACAAATTGAAAATAAAAAGCTTAATTCTCCCCCCTTGAAAATGGGAAAAGAGACGGCCTTCCCACCTTTTTTCATTGAGCATTTACATTAGAAAACTTATGATTGTTTCTCCTCTCTTTGAAATATATATAAATCCTTTTGAAAGCTATGCATGGCTTTTTTGTTAGCTTTAAGACTCAGAAGGACTTTTTCACATCTCTTTGAAATGTAAACATCAAGGGAGACAGCACCTCTATCTCCCACTTTGTCTGGGAGGGTAGGAGCCTGATTTCAGTGGGTGCCTGGCTCTAATTCCCTAACCTACCCCTGTCATTAACATAGGAGGCTTTTGTTTTCCTCTGGATGAGGCCAATTAGCTAACAGGGCCCACTCTGGTGATAGCTGATTCAAGGATGAACTACATAACAAATGATGCTGTCCAGTCTTCTTTTTTTTTTTTTTTTTGCGGTACCAGGGATTGAATGCAGGGGCGTTCTACCTCCACGCTACACCCCTGGCCCTATTTTTTATACTTTATCTTGAAACCAGGTCTCACGAAGTTGCGGAGGGCCTCACTCAGGAGAGAGAGAGAGAGAGAGAGAGAGAGAGAGTGCTGAGGCTGGCCGCGAACCCGGATCCTCCAGTCTCTGCCTCCCAAAGTACTGGGATTACAAGCGTGTGCCACTACACCCGGCTCTGTCCAGTCTTCTTACTGAGGACTAGTTACTGTTTTTCTCAAAAGCGTGTGTGTAATGGGTCCTATCTCCTGGCTGTATTAAGATTTCTTTCTGATTCAAAATCTTTTAGCTGGTTGCCAATGATTATCATCATCTCATCGTGATTAATGCTAAATTGATAATAAAATGTTCTTTTTTCTTTTTTCTTTTTCCTCTACTATCTTTGTGGAAGAGATTTCTGGGTCTGGGTTGAAAGAAGATCTTGTTTTTAATTTTAGTTTCCCAACAGTGTCATTTTTGGAAGAAGAAAGAAGAATTTTTGTGGATTTGGCGGGAGGGTGTAATGAAGCAAAGTTTTCTTGCAGAAGACCCAGGTTCTCCATCTAATAGATCAAGCTACTGTGTAAAACAACCTGTTTCAAACAAGCCCAGTCAGACATGAAGCATTTTTTTCTGTGTTTGTTTGTATGTGTAATACACTCCAGGTTCGTTAAGTTGATACCACCTTGTTAACTCTCTAAAAGAACAAAACAACAAAAACAAGCTTCCAAATGTTCATAAGACAAATGGAGAAATATAAAGTTGAAATGCATTTTAAGGAAATTTTAAGGAGAGAAAAGTAATTTGTTGTATATAATTCACATGTATAGCAAATTGTGGTAAAATGTGTGATAACTGAGAAAGGTGATTTATTTGCACTCAATTCTAGTTCTTGTATTTAGAGTATTTGCGAGCAGTTCTCAAAACTTAGCAAATATTGGAATTTAGAATAATTCCTGATATTTTGGTTCAGTAGATAAGAAGTGGGTCCATGACCATCATCCCCTCTCCCTTTTCAAAACGTTCTAAATGATTGCGGTGATCCAGAGACCCTCAATTGAAGAAACACTGTTACATGCAAGAAGTATATAACATTCTAAATTCTAGCCTAAGTTGCAATAAAATAAACCAAACCTCACTTTTGAATAAGTAAAAAAAATTAATTATATAGCCAATTATTTTGTTACTTGCCACACTATTTTACATGCACAGTCAGAAAAGAAAGATGTAATTATGCAGAAAAATAAAATAACAATGGTTAAATTGATGTGTTTCAGTATAGCTAAAATAAAGACAAAAACCTCGGAGTTATGTTTTAAAGCCTATACCAATTTGTAATAGCAGAAGCCAGATAACTTGGTGGACAGAATTACATTAAAGTAAAAAAAAATTAACCTTAAAATTCCACGCCAGAAGTTTTATAAACCAATAGAAACTTTATTTAACCACACTGGAAAAGAGACTTCAGCATCTGAAATGTCAAATGGATAAGTGTTCACTGAGTGGAGAGAGAGATACAGTCACCCTGGAGAGGTGCCTGTGCTACCTGGATAGTGTGTGAAGCAGAGATTTCTGGGAGGCAAGTTCAATGGGAATTACTTTGGAAATTTTTCCTTAGGGGCACAAAATTTAAACTTACACCACTATGGAAAGATTAGCACTGTTGAAATTGAACTCCCTTGGTGAGAGTTGTAGCAGAACAGTATCTCTTGTTAAACCTGCTGTCGGATTCCAGCTAACTCAATCTCAATTTCTTTGCTTTTTAAAGCCCCCCGAAGCTTTATAAAATGCCGCAGATACACTTTCTCTTATGACACGGATCAGTACTGTCATATAGGAAAGTATTCCTGGTTCTATCTCCATGATATTTCCAATATCAATCTTGCCTTGCTATAATATTTCAAATCAGTAAATCTTTAGTCATAGAAATCATGTGCTTCACTATTCAACATTACAAATGATAGGTCACTCTGCAGACCAAAACAAAAGCAAATCGCAGCATAAATCCTCTGTGTTATAAAACTGGGTTCCTATTTCTTTCTTTTTTATTTGTCTCTTCTTTATCCATTTTATGTCATTATCCCTAATCTGTCTCTTTTTGTCTTATGTTAATGTTTTGTGTATTGTATTTTATCTTTTCTCTTTGTTCAGATACTCTTACCTTTTTCTCATGGAGTACATTGATTTATTTTATTTTTTTGTTGGCTTCTTTTTTCGGCTTTGTTTTTATGTAATAGTCTATGCAGTAATTTCTTTTATACTCTGAGCTTGATACCCTAGCTTCCTTTGTTGAGGCTCAGAAAATGATACCCCAAAGTTGGTGTTTTGATATGCTGCGAGGCCTCAGACTGGGCCTCAGAATCAAAGCTCCTCTGACCCTCCCTCATTTCTCTCCCTTCTAGCCCAAGAGAGACTTTCTGCAAAATTCCCTATAAACCTGACCAAGCTGCCAAAAGAGAAACACAGCTGCCTTCAGCCTTCTTCCTGAAATTTCATTAACCAGAGAAGACATGACTCATGTCATAGGAAGAAAGACTGAAGTCTGTCAACTCACCTGCGCAGACTTGTAACACATCATTGTCCTTTATTTCAACCCCACAGAGAATCATTCACCATCCATTGTCTGTTTTGTGACCTTAACAGACTGTCTCAAGCCCTTGTATGTTCTCCAAGTTCACTGAGCTCCGCTAAAAATCATTTACTCTTCCCCTAAAAAATTGCACACATTCCCCATTCTCCTATAGAAAAAGGGGTGTATAAGCCCATAATTGATGTTGGGTTCGAGGATCATTACACTACGCGACTGCCTCTGTGCACACAGTAAATTTGTGTGTCTTTTCCACAATTACTTTGTCTTTATCAGTTTATTTTAGTGAACCTACAGAGGTAGAAGGGAAATGGATTCATTTGGTATTAAGTGTTAATTTACCTTTACTCATTGTTACACATTTCTTTATTATGTCTCCTCACTCCCCCAAATCTACATGTCGAAGTCCTAATACCCCGTAACTCAAACTGTGACTGTATTTGGAGACATGGTCCTTAAAGAAGTAATTAAAGTAAAATGTGATCCGATGTTTGAACCTAATCCAATATGAATGGTGCCCATATAAGAAGAGGCGATCATGACAGCATGCTGAGGGATGGTCACACAAGGACATGGAGAGAAGGCAGACACCTGTGAGCCAAGGAAAGA
Organism: Glis glis; assembly: GCA_004027185.1. Classification (NCBI taxonomy): domain Eukaryota; kingdom Metazoa; phylum Chordata; class Mammalia; order Rodentia; family Gliridae; genus Glis; species Glis glis. The sequence continues at coordinate 16,826 of PVJS01015239.1, forward strand.
GAGCTGAGAAGAGACCAAACTTGGACTTTGGGCCTCCAGAACTATGTCAAAGTACATTTCCATTGTTTAGGCCACCAAGTTCATGGAATTTTGTTATGGAAATCCTAGCAAACTTTACTTGGTCTCTTTCCACTTTTCCTACTCTTCATATTCTTTCGTATTGGAGTTCCTCCCTATTTTTTGAATATTCAGAGCAACAGCCATACCCAGACTTTTTTGATTCCCTCCTTTTCTTTGTTCACTAATCTTCCTCTCTGTTGATTAATACATGGAATATTCAAAAGTCATTATTTTTCTCAAGGCATTGTTCTATGAGGGTTTCAACTTCCCTATACCATAGTTTCATCATCTGTCAAATATGGATAATAACAGTATTAATCTCATAGAGGACCATTGCAAAAATTTCATTTGTTAACCAATAAGATGCCAAAACAAGTCTCTAGCACACACAAAGGCCAAAGTAAATATTGGTGGTGGTTGTTAGTATTGTTGTTCTTTTGTTCAACCAGTATCCACTGAGAGCTTATACTGTGCCAGGAGGTAGTCTCTGGAGCTCATGGTCAAGTCTATAAAACCAAACAATACACAAACTAACCAATAAGTAGAAATATGACTGGATTTTGACAAGTACTATGCAATTAATTGTTAAAGTTAATGTGAAATATAGTTATATGGTAGCTATTTTAAATTGGACAGTTGGGTAGTCTCTGTGGAAGTAACCCAAGTTCTAAATGGGGGATAAAAAGCCTGCCAGGCAAGCTCTGAGAGGCAGTAGAGAATGAAGCAATTGGACAGTGGGAATGGTTGGTGCAGAGGTCCTAAGATGTCTACAACTTTGATGATTTTAGGAATCTAAGTATAATGTGCTTCAGGGTATTGGGTGAGAAGGTATATTGCACAAAATGAGATCAACTGAGGATCTTGGAACGGCAGTTCATGTTGGACTTTATCAGCCTCTGAAGAGGTCAAGCAACTTGCTAATGTCAGCCCTGCATAGCATTTTCTAAAAAGAGAATAAGATGAGATTTGGCATCTTATAGATCTACCTTTAGAACTCCTTGATATTTTTCCAAAATATTAAAGTCAGAATACTATAGTGATACATGTATTCCCATGTTTATAATACCAGCACAACTCATAATACCTAAATTATACAAAACATGGTATATACACACAATGGAATTTTACTCAGCCATAAAGAAGAACACAATTATGTCATTTGCAGGAAACTAGATGGAATTATAGAATACTGTAGTGTGAGATCAGCCAGTCTCAGAAAGTGAAGGGTTGTATGTTTTCTCCCATATTTGGAAACTAGAAAGAAAATAGAAAATAGAAGGGATATTTATTTATTTATGGTGCTAGGGTTTAAACTCAGGGGCATTCTATCTCTGAGCTACATCCCCAATTCTATTTTACTTTTTATTTTGAAACAGGGTCTTGCTAAGTTGCTGACAGCCTCACTAAGTAGCTTAGACTGGCTTTGAACCTGCAATCCTTCTGTCTCAGCCTCACGAGTATTACAGGCATGTGCCAACATGCCTGGCTGGGACTTTAAATAATGTAGAAAAACCGGTAGTATAGTGGAAGGGGATTGGAGGAGGGTTGTGGAGAGGAAAAGGAGAATCGAGGAAGGAAACAGTTCAAATAATACTATGGCAATGTGTGAAGGTATTACTATCAATCTCACGAACATATACTGGAGGGAAGAGGGAAAAGTAGGGTGGGATGGGGAAGGAAATACATCAAGTGCTGTTTGTGTGTATGTTTGTATCACATTGAACATCACTATGATGTATAATTGAAATGTACTACTAAAAGTATAAATAAAAATGAAATATAAAGAGAATAAGAGGTACTGGCCAAATGAGTACTTGGGTCCAGGTGGCTTAATGTATCAGTATCTTTCTCCCTCAGCCTCTCTCTTCCTCTCCTTTTCTCTGTCTCCATAGCTTGCTTCAATATTCTCTCCCTCCATTCTCTCATAACCTGAAAGGGACATTGCAAGAAGAATTCTCCTTGCCCATTACTGATTTATTCACCACTGAGTTATATGTCTACCTCCATATCCAGGGGTATGACAGTCCCAATTAGGTTCACAAGGTTTAAAGAAATTCCCAGAAGGAAGAGAGTGCTGGAATAAAGCAATGTGTTTCCTCTACAGTCTTCCTGGAAGCTCCTACTGAGAAGTAAGTGCATAAGGCATATTGTATGGACTTGGTTTGCACTTTGGGCTGCCAGTGGGAGCCTAGTAGGGAAGACTGGGAGCTCAGGCCTATCTGGCTCTGGGGAAGAGCAGCTATGGCCAGCCCCCTTCTTTCATCTCAGTCTGAACAGGTGTGATAGAAATTTTTGATAAAGGTTCTTTAGTAATTATTATTATGTTAAGATTTTATAAAGGTTTTTCATAAATTGGTGTTAATATATTAGCAGTTCAGAAATGTAGGACTTTCCCAAACACAACCGCTTGCACTTGCTGGCTGGTCCAGCCACAGGATCTGAGTGTGGGGAAGGTGGTCAGGGCTGGTAAGGGCTGAGCTGCTATGCGGCACTCTGCCAGGGTAGGGGGCTTCCTGGAGGGGAGTGCTACGTCTGCTGTATGCATTAAGATGTTGAGATAATCATAAAGGCATATTTCTGATTGGAAACAGGTACCAAAATGTAAACTGTGCATTGCCTTTTACTCCAAAAATCCTGGTGTTAAGAATTCAACATGAGGAGATAATACACAAGTAGATCAAGGTATGTATGTGTGCAGGGATGTTGTTTATAGTAAGAAATAATTTGGGAAAAAAAGTGAAGGTACATTTGGGGTAGAAAATATGTTCTATATTCCATGAAAAGAAGGTAATCTATTCATGCTTTTACTAAGTTTGTATTTCTTGTTCACGGTACAAATACCTTCTGGAATGTCTTCCCAAAGCACAATCCCCTCCCTTTTAAAGTCCATCTCTTTCCCCCAACCCAAAGAGAGGCTGCCAATAGCTGTTCATTCTTTCAGTCATTCACTGAACAAAGATATATTGCTTGACTATGACTATTACTGTTGATAGAGACACTAAGAAGACACAGGGAAAACTGTAGCCCTGAATTTTTACTACTGAGCACAGTACTATTGTGAACATTCTAGGACATGAATTTTATTGAACATATGCAGGCCCTATTACATGTACAAATCTAGGAATGGAATCCTTGGCCAGTTGCAGGGTGAGACTAGACATTTATGTTCAATCTTAGTATATACTAGAGTAGTGCCATCAGACAGAAATATAATGCAGGGAAAATTTTTAATTTTTAGTAGCTACATTCAAAAAGTGAAAAAGTCATAGATAAATTCATTTCAATAATGCATTTCATTTAGCCTGATATAGCCATACTATTCTCATTTTGATGTGTTGAGTTAATATTTTAAAAATTACAGCCAGTTTTCATGCTAATTCGGCCCAAATCTGATAGATGTGTATCATGTCTCAGTTCAGACCAGCCACTTTTATAGTGCTTATGTGACTAGTGGCTACTGTATTTTGAGTGAAATTCCAGACAGAAAGGCTTTTTGGCATTTGCCTAAAATATAACAACACTGAGTGCTGTGTTTCGACCCAACTCTTTCTAACCACGTGAAGTTGAAAAAGTACTATAAATTTGAGCAGCCCAGTTTAAGGCCATCCCTCATTGTACCTAAGACTTTTTCCTGATCAATGCATATGTTTACAGAACTATGTGCAATTTATTTCAAATAGAGGACAGTGTGGACAGTATTGTGTGGTGAAGGCATAACATAAGCAGGGTCATGTGTGACATTGTGAACATTGAGACCTTGATCATTTAGGTCAGTGTTCTTACCCATTTTGTGCATATGAATCACCTAGAAAACATGTTTTAAATGTGAATTCTAAATTCTAGAATGTACACCTTTAACAGTGATTCTGATGTAGGAGGCCCAAGACCCATAATTAGAGACATACTGTGGTACTTTGAAGCAACATCGAAAATTTTGCAGCAGATGAAAAATATTCCAGTTTTGTGGTGTTTTGAAGAGCTCTTTTGTGGAATCGCTGAGCGTGGGTTTCACAGGGTGAGACTGGACATAGAGAACACCAACACACTGCTGTCGGCTACAGTCACTCAATAGGGAATGAGGAAAGGCTGAAATAGGACACTTTATACCAGAGATAGGAGCAGGTGAATTGAGAGATATTAGGGCTATTCGTCTACTTGTGGGATGTGGAAATTGAGGTAGGGAGAGGCACGGGAGTCTGGATGCAAGTACTAGGTAGACCATGGTGCTGCTAGCCACTAAGGTAAGAAACAACAGAAGAAGTGAAAAATGGATATTCGCCCACTCCCATGCAGAATAGGGCATGCTATTTGAAAGGGCTCTGCTGTCAGTTTCTCCCGATCCATCTGCCACTCTGACTTGAAATGGTCAGAATATCATCCATTGTGATATTAGAACTGGTGTCATTAAACAAATACTAAGAGCTACTACTGCCTCAGAGATATTTAATACTCTGAACCATGAAACAGACTGAAGAACCCATGTTTAATTCTTATTACAAGTTAGAAAATCTTATCATCAAAGTGACTATTTAACTCTCCTTTCCTCAATGTTTCCAGAAAACCCGATGAGCAGCAGATTCCTCTGAGAGAACGTGGCCTTCAGAGACTCACACAGGATGCGCTCACGTTAGACAAAGAACTGCAGCAGCAGCCCTCTCCCAGGGTTAATGAGAAAAGCTTTCCACTTCTCAGGGGCTAATAATAAGGATGCTAAAGTGAAATCTTACAGGTCAGCTAGAGCCCTTTATATGAGAATTGCAAGGGATACATAGAAGAGGATCCAGCCACACTCTCCAACAACCACACTCTCCCATATCCACACAGGTGAACTTTTACTACTTGCTCCTTTGGGACTATTTGGAGTAGAATATAATAACCATGTGTACATAAGAGGACACAGAGTACAATTCCAGCATGGAATGAGGGCTCAGATGTTCCTCAGTGCTCTTCAGAAAGTTCTTAATGAAAGACCCTTTCACAGGTTTGGTTGCCAAGGATTCCACTTCTGGCAGACCCTATTGGACTATTAAAGTCACAATTCTGGTGTCCAGGATGAGGGAAATTAGAGAAGCAGTCACACTTTAACAAGTTATATGTATGTGTACTGCACATTATTATAGCATGCATTTCAGTAATGAATTAACATTAATGGCTTTTGTTTAATTAAATTGCTTCCTTCCAGCCAACACCTTACGTAGCACCTTACAAGAGGTTTCCCTTAAACATTTGGAGAGGAACTGGAAAGAGTATGAAAATTGTATTAGCTCCTTCTGTAAGCTTTCTATCTTTTGCCAGGATGGGATCTGAAATCAGAATTTTCCATAATTTCCAAAAACGGCCCCTAGTGTTAAAAAATTACTTTACCGTTCCATGTTTTCACAATGTGGCCAGTATTTCTGCTTGAATCTAAGTTGTGTTCATGCTGGGATTTAGAACTAAGAAATACTTGGAATGTATAAATTTCGTTCATGATGTAGGGTATACCACTGATTCTGACTGGCTTCCAGATAACTACGCAAATTATTTCTTAAGGATTCTCTAATAAGTGACATATTGAAACCTAAAAGAGAAGTTTCTCATGTCCACTGGGCATCAAAGAGCTGAAGCATTGAAGTTTCTCATGCCCACTGGGCATCAAAGAGCTGAAGCAATGATATCTTTGGTGCCAGTATAGGAATGATGAAAATAGAAGCAGTAGTCCCATCCTTGGTAGTACCCACGTTGGAAGTGGCAAAGCAACACTGGTGACTTTGAGATGTGAGCAGAGAGTTTCAGTTGTGAGGTCAGCAGTGACAGGGCACATTGTCCGTATGAGGCAGAGCTGGAGAGGAAGATTATGGTTGGTTCTTTTTGGCCACCCTTCTTCAGTCTTCTGCACTGGCCCTTCTCCTCTGACCAGCTTCTAAACATTTGAGTGCAAAAGGACATTAGTCTCTAGACCTCCTCTCTCATCTATGACAATCATTCAACAGGTGATAACATCTGGCATATGGTCTCAACTATGCCCTACCCCTGGTTCTCAAATTTATACTCTAGCCCAGACATCTCCCTGGAACTCCTGATTTGTATATCCAAATGGATGCTTAATATTTCCAGTTGAAAATTCAATAGTTATCTCACACTTAATGTGTCCCTAATCAGATTTTTTTATTTTTATTTTTGCTCCAAATCTCCCCCTTCCATGTTCCTTTCTTTCAAAGTGGCAACCTTGTCCTTTGAGTTGTCCAGACCAACCTCAAAATCTTATAGTCATTGTTGGCTCCACTTATAGTCCTACCTCATATCTAACCCATCCGAAATCCCACAGTTTTTATCATTAAGACTTATCCACACCATGGCTACTGTTACCCCATAGTTCCAAAACTCCATCAGGTCTGCCCTGGGCTATGTCAGCTTCCTTACTAGTCGTCCAACTGCTAGCTTCCCCGTTTTAAATTTAACCTTCAGTTTAACATAGTGATATGTCTAAAGCATTTATCAAGCTCTTGCTTCCCCATGCATGAAAATACTCCAGTGGTTCCTTGTGTGATTATATAATAAAGCTCAAGACCACACACTCACTATATCCTGAATGGGGGACCCTTAGACTCACCACTCCCCTTGCACCTGCGTAGGCACTAGCATGTGGGCCGCTTGCTGATCCTGAAACACATCAGCCTCAGTCCAAGCTCAACAGCCTTCGTCCTGGCTGCTTCCTGTTTGGAATACTTTCCCACAGAATGTTCTCTTGGTTTGGTTTCCCCATTTTCCTCAATCTCTGCCCAAATGCCACCTAATGGGGGAAAAAAAAACCTTCCCTGAGCACACTAGGTACAAAGCAGCCCTGCTCCCCTCCTCTCTTTCCCCATCATTTCCGCTCTCAACTGACTTACTGAACATGTAATCAGTTAGTAATGTGCTGTCTGTTTCTCCCAGTGAGGTGAAAGCTCACGGAAGTCAGAGTGCTGTTTTCTTCATTGTTTATTTCCATGGCTTAGAACAATGCTTAGAATATGGTGGCCTTTAAACAGATATGGAAAGAATGGCCTCTAGAAATGGGGTTGGGGTTCACAGACCCAGACAATACTCAAAATAATGTGATGGATTAAAGATATACATATTCTTAGACTTGATCCTAAACCTGGTAATTCAGATTTCCTGGGAGTGAAGCCATAAAAAATCTGATTTTTAGATAGTTCCGGGAGGTTATAATCATTGAGACTTAAGAACTATGAAACTTAAAAACTAGTTCTCAGAGCTCCTGGGAAAGAACTTCTATGAACTCTGAAAAAACTTGGGAAGAATCTGAGGGGGCTGGAATCCCCAAATGTGGTTCAGGCCAGAGTCAGAAAGATGGTTTTATAACTGTTATCATGACCTCATTTTATCTCCAAGCTGCCCAGCATGGGAGGAATGCGTTACAATAAAAAGTGAATGATTCAGACTTAATGTTTCACAAGAAATCTCAAGCTAGACCCTTTTGTCTTTCTTGAGAGACACCACGACCACCCATAGTCAAGGGGGAAGTGTAGAAATGATCCTGGTTTGTATTTGCACAGAAGCAGGAGGTGAAGGAAAGCCTTGACCTTCACATCGGAAGAGAAAAAAAAAATTGTGGTTTATGTTACATAGGGACTTAGGTGCAACAATTACTACTGGGCATATAATGGGTGGAACCCCAGAATGGAAGTCAGGAGACCCAGGCTGTGGTCTCAGATCTGTCTCTCTTTGCATATGCAAGCTGGAATACATCATTGCATGTCTCTGAGCCTCAGTTCTCTCATCTGTAAACTGATGTCTTTTCTCAGTCCAGGAGCCTATTGTGCTCACGGTGTGATCTATTCATGCAACTTAAAAGGAAGCACTTCTGACGTTTTCTCTTCTGAAAATGACAAGAAGAGGTCTTGAGAATAGGTTGAGTAGATGAGAGCAAAAACAAAGGAACAGGAGCTGCTGAGAGGTAAACCACACCAACTAATATGAAATGGGGTTTCAGAACCCAACAACAGAAATGGATTCTCATTTTTAATAGTCAGTCTCTGTTGTCCTGGAAAACAGAGAGCAAGGAAAAGGCCCAGACCCAGGGAGTGCTATGTTATCACTTGCCATGAATTGAGAGACCAGTTATATCAGGAGAGGGCTTGTAGAGTCTGATGATGTCCTTATCTGGAGCAAAAAGAAGAAAAAAATGATGTACAGTTTAAGGGTGTCTTAAGTACTATAATTATAACACCAGTTTATTTTAATCCTGAAAATATCCATTTTCCATCTAAACCCATGCCACACTGCAAACGACTTGCTTTTCTTTTCCCTGAGCAGGTCAGAGGAGCAGGAGTGCATTTTCACAGCGCTCCTCTGGGGTGGTGATATGTACAAATAGATGCAGCGAAGTTCTTTTCAAATAGATTAAGTGAAGGGAAAAGTTTAACACAGGCTCAGCAATTCTGCTAAGATCCTACTTGTGAACAGCCATGAAAAAAAAAATAAATTCCATAGGAAGGAACAGGTTGATGCTTGCTATCTGCTGCAGGGCACCTCCGAAGCAGCAGAGACCACAGACCTGGCCATGGATTACTGTGTCTTAACTAGCTTCCCTGGGGAATGCTGCATCTGATATTATCTAGAAATTGGATGGAAAATGATGAGTGCATAACTCTCCTTCACAGGTATATAGTGTTTTTCATATCCAAAGCTCTTTAATGTTCCCCTGAGGAGCCTTGTGAGATAAGAGAAGAAGTGATTATATCCCCAGTTTGTGAAAGGGAGAATCAAAGCTGAAGGGTCAAGCAATTTGCACAGAAAATAATTGGAGTCAGTGTCCAGCCAACATCAGGCCTCAGGGGTTCCTAGTGTTAAAGCCAGAGCTCAGGTAAATGAGACCTGCAGCCTGGGTTTGAAAAGCTTATATCAAAGGAAACAAGGATCCAAGGACTATCACATAATTAAAAGTGATTGGACAAAACTCAGTCATGGTGCAGAACGAACCAGGCAGATTCATAACTAAAATGTCAAATAAGTGGCACTTCACTAAAAGTTAAATTAATTTTCCAGAGCTTATTTCTGCAGGCATATTGGCATTCGATGGACATTGGTTATGCTTTGATGAGAAACTAGAGATTAGAATCAAGAAGTCTCTAGATGCTTGGATTTGTCTCTAAAGAAGAGTTGCGAAATTTTTGAAAGAGCTAAAGTTAACTTGAATTAATATAAACTTAAGAGTAAACTGACTTTCTTCCATATCTAACCTTTCTGTTTTTTCTTCCCATTCAAGTCTTCTCCCCTCTCCACTCAGTACTGTTGGCAAAAAGAAATTAAAAAAAAAAAGTTAGGTCTTCTTTAACCTCAAAACTATAAGAAATTTACATAATATATTCTAAGAACTCCTATTTTTAGCTGTGGTAGAACTTAGCATTAACATGGATGTTTTCATTCAGACTTGTCTTGAGCCTGAATACTCTTGAGTCTGCTCTTAGTTGAGGAGAACACATTCAAATGAGTACTTCTAAATATATACCTTAAGATATAGATGTGTATAAATATCTGACAAGTGACGAGGGTGTAAAGAATGCTGGCTCAAAGTTCAGCTCATCTGTGCTTAATTCTGGCTTCACTAGGGAGCTGGATGTCTTTAGTCAGGTAAGTCTTAGATTTATAGCTATTAAATGGAGCCAGTACTTTAAAAGATTTGTTTTATTGTTTTTCTGAAGATTAGATAAAATAATATGTGTAAGTAAATTAGTACAGTAACTGGTGAGATGCAAATTGGTTCAACAAAGGATGCCATGAAAATAGAGCATTGTGACTTCTTGCAAACAAATTACATGAATTTAGTGACTTAAAACAACACAAATTGCTATCTTATAGTTCAGTTAGGTAAGAAGTACATCATAAGTACCACTGAGCTAAAATAAAGGTGTCTATAGGGCTGCATTCCTTTCTGGAGTCTCTAAGGGAATCCGTTTCTTTCCCTTTTCTAGTTTCTAGAGGTTGCCCATATTCCCCGGCTCATGGCCAATTTCTACATCTTTAAAACTGGTATAATTGCATCTCTCTGTGTCTTTCTTCTGTAGTCACATCTCCTCTTGATTTTTTTCTTTTTCCTCCCTCTTTCATTTTCAAGGGCCCCAGGGATTACTTGGGCTCATCTGGGCAATCCAGGATGCTCTCCCCATCCCAATGTCCTTTGGTTAGCAGCTGTAGAAAGCTGAAAAATGGTCCCCAAAGATATCTACATCCTAATTTTTGAAACCTGTAAATGTTGCCTTACATGGCCAAAGAAAAAAAAGTTTAAAGATGTGACTAAATAAAGGATCTTGAAATGGGAAGATAATCCTGTCTTATCAGGATAGGTCCTAACTGCATTTACAAGTGACCTTATAAAAAGGAGGTAGAAGGGATTATATACACGGAAGAGGAGACAGCAGAGACTGAAGTGAGAAGGCCACAAACCAAAGGATGCTGACAACCCCCAAAAGGTGGAGAAGAAGGAACAGATTTTCCCCAGCCTGGAGAGGAGGCACGTCAGCTCAGTGAAACTACTTGCAGATATCTGGCCTCCAGCACTGCAAGAACATACGTTTCTGCTGATTTAAGGTACCAAATTCATGGTAACTTATTACAGCCATGATCCCAAGTGAAACCTTAATTGTCCTTTGCCATATAATATGACATGTTCACAGGTTTGAGGGTTAGGACATGCACAATTTGGGGGGGCCACTATTCTGCCTACTATACTCCTTTAACCCATAACCTCCATATATATATATCCAGGCCTATAGCTTCCTCAGTCCCTTTCCATGGAACACATTGAATGGAGACCCCTTCCCTTTAAACTCTGTAGCACAGTGGTGAAGAGTACCAAGTGCTCATCACTTCTGGAGTGCTTCCACTTCAGCACTCACCAGTGTGCAAGGAGGGAAAGTTAATCTACTCTTCCCACCAATAAAATTGAGATAATATACTAGTACTACCTCATAGGATGGTGAAATTGATTAGACGATATCATGCACATCAAGTTCTTAGAGTATTGTTTGGTATATCATAATCTATCTACAATGCCATAAAATATTATCCTTTCTGTCACCATCAGCATGATCAATTAGGTGGTAGAAAGAATATAGGTATATCAATTTTCTGTTATAAAGTAAAAGAAATGGTGGCTTGACATAATAACGTGTTGTCCCCTGATTGTGTGAGTCATCAATCTTAGCTGAGTTAATTTGGACAATTCTTCTGCTGGCCTCATTTGCACCCACTCCTATGACAGCACTCAGCACCCAGCCTGGCAGGGCTGGAATGTCTAAGGTATCCTCATCTACGAGTGTCCCTCCCATCCTCACAGAGATTACCCAAGGCTTCTTTACATGGAAGTCTCAGAATTCCCATACTATCACTTCTGTCATTTTTTTTTTTTGGTCAGAGTAAGCCCCATAGTCAATCTGAATTAAAAAATGTGGCAAGATATACTCTACCTCCACATGAGAAGAAAAGCCATTTTACAGAGAGGTGTTTGTAGAGCAATAGGAGGAATTTGGGGTTGCAGCAATCTATCACAATGAGCATTGGAAAGATGCTTCTGAATTTGGAATTGAGCAGAATCATGACCTTGAGAAAATCTCATGACCTTCAGTACAGTAACAGCAGCTGAGGGCTGTTAGGTGACAAGCACTGTGCTGGAATCTGAAAATACCGGGAGGGCCCAAAACGTGCTGTCTTCCTCAAGAAGCTAGTCTATAAAACCAGGGTGTATCTTAAAGGATTGGTATTACGATGAAATAGGCAATGTAAATGAGAGGTTTCTATCATAGTGCTTTGCAGCACCTGGCATTTTCTCTTGAATTGGTAAGTGGGAACTATTGTTAGTATTCGATCTTCACAAGAATGTCCTGGTTCCATTTTTAAATTGGTGGGGAAGACAAGCCATTTCTATTAGTCTGCTCAGGCTGCCATAACTAAATACATAGACTGGGTTGCTTAAACAACAGAAATGCATTTCTTACAGTTCTAGAAGCTGAGAAGTCCAAGATCAAGGTTCCAGTAGAGTAGATTTCATCATGGCCTATTGTCATGGCTTCAGGGTGGCCACCGTCTCATTTGTTGTGTGCTCACATGACCTATTCATTATGTATTCACTGGTAGAGAGGTGGAGAGAGCAGCTCTTCGGGATATCTTCTTATAAGAACACTAATCTCATCATGAGGACCTCATCGCTCATGACCTTATCTCAACAAAATTTCTTTCCAAAGGCATCATCTCCAAAGACCATCACAGTTGGGGCTTAGGATTTCAACATATAAATTTTGCAGGCACACAAATATTCAGTCTATAATACCATCCAAGGCCTTTCATCGTTCAGGCCCAGAGGGTAAAAAGCTTGGATGCACTCACTTTGTAGGCCTAGAATTGGTTTCATAGCATTGAATCAGAGCCATCTTTTAAGTAAACATTTATAATCAAACCTAGAAGTGTGCATTCAACCCCAGTCTTGTTCTATAAATACAATAGCATGCATAGGGTACAATTACCAGAGCTATAAACACATAATACACCAATTCACTTTTAAACAAGGACAGGTGTTTAAATGCCTTTCACTGTCCAGGGAGTGGCAAAGCCTGGATAATAACTTCAGTCTCAGACACAGCTTATTTTTTTGTTCAAAGGCTTATTGCAAATCCTTGGTCTCAGAACCAAGCAGTATGAAAAGAGAATGGAACTAGGAGTCCAACCACCTGGCTTATAGACCTAGCATTAGCACTAACAAGCTCTGTGACCTAAAGTAAGGTATTTAACCTCTCATAACCTCAGTCTCTTAGTGCACGATGAAATGGAGGGATTGCTTAGTGTCTTTGTACAGTGTTCCCTAGTGCTCTGGGGTAACATAGACCTGTGGCAGGGACGGGAGACATGGACAGCTGGAGAGCCTTTAACTTCCATCTCAGCTCAACATGCCTTCCTTGGCTAAGCCTCATCTAAGTCATTTGAAGAAATGATCCACAATGGGAAAAATGTAAATGAATGGAGGCCAATGAACATGACCAGAAAGTCCCAATCTTTAAAGTGCTTACAAATAAACTGAGGATCTTGTTAAAATTCAGATTCTGATTCAATAAGTGGGGTAGGCATTTCTAAGAAAATCCTGGATGGTACCAATACAGCCTTCCCCAGATCACATTTTGTGTAATGAGGAATTAGATTATAATATGAATATTTAATTCCAAAGTTTTTCATTTATCGCAGAAAAATACTTCTATTTCAGGTGCATGAGTATAAAATAAGAGACAAAGATTTGTAATCTCATGAGTATTCAAATGGATCCTATGTGTTTTTTTTTTAAATAAAAGCTCTGCCCCAGGTAAGAGCAGCTCTGAAATTACATTTAGAGGGACAGGTACACCTGGATTGACTTAGGTGAAGTTTGTAGGTGCCTCAACGTTGGTGTGGAATTCAAAGCAAATCTCTTTGAGGATTTAGTGCAATTCTATTACTTTTCCATTGTTCTTTTCATTTTCTCACTCCTCTGCACTGCCTGTTTCCAGGTGAGATGGGAAATAGAAGGACCAAAATACCAATAATAAGAAAGGATTTTCTTGCAGTATTTGCAGTCCAGCTGGAATTGGGAAGTAACAAAAAAATCTCACAAGCAAAGCAAATCTTGAGGCCATCCAATTTGCAGAGCCCCAAGCGACTGACTAAGAATCTAATGGGGAGGATATCTAAAGTTTCAGGCCTCTAAAGACTCCCCATCACTCATTTCAATACCAGAAACTTCCAGTCCCTGCAGCTCTGGTTTCCCCAACAAGTTGGGTAATTAGCTTGCTATCTGTCCTGTCAGGGAACTAGTCTTAGCTCTATTACGTTCAGAGGCTCCAACCTCCCTGATGAACCATATTATTAGAGGTTGCAAAGATAATCCAGAGACGAAGAGTCTGAAAAGCCACATGAAAACTGCAAAGATGAATTAAATTACATTCCGGAGACTAAAGAATAAATTGGAAATGAGGCAATTTCTTATTCAAGAGGACTTCCTCCCAGTTCTGTCGGAATGTAAACACGCGGCTCTCTGCAGAGGATGGGGTCACCCGCTGCCTGGGGAAAGCAGCTTGAATTTTATTACCTTGGTGATCCCTGGCAGTACGCACACTTCAGGAGGCACAAACCCTGCTCCCCTTTACTTTGTCTCATGCGCTGGTTTCTAACTCTCATAACATTTTAATTAAATTTGGGCTTGTCTTTCCCTCTCACCTTACTCTGCGCATCAAAGGAGAGGCTTTTCACACGCTGCCTGGCTGAGGTCTCTGCAGTTCTTCCATTCCAAAAGCGGGCGTCTTTGCCATACAAGGAGAGCAGCAATTAAATCAAAGCAGAGGTAACCTGCAGCTTCTCTGAGAGATACCAGCGCATAACTTCAATGTGACTTATACATAAAGGTAATAAATTCTATAATGCAAATTTACATATAGGTCAAACAAGAAATGGCTTTGCATTTGATAGTACACTGGGTATTAGGTAGTTGTCACATAATAAATAATTCATCTTGCATAGTCACTTGCTATGTAAATGATAGTCTATGTATATTAACACATTTAGCACTGAGAATAAAATGGACAGCTGGGGCTGAACAAATCTCTCTCTGGACATATTACCATTACTGCTCCCTAGTGATTTTAACTCTTCCCTTCTGAGGATGGCAATGAGGATATTAATTGAAAAGGGCACAGGATTGATTTTGATGAAGTTAGAGTTACACAAAAACAAGTGAAGAACTTCCAAATACCTTGATGGTATTGGCTTTGGCACAGTGTGGGTTAACAGTAATGACTCACAAATCAATAAGACTGGGAATCATTGGAACTCAGGAAAATAAAGTTTAGCTATTGTCAAAGGGCAAAACTGTACCTTAATTTTCTTTAAATGCAATTTGTCCACATGAACAACATGTCTCACCTTCTGGCCATTCAACCAGATTTCTTGGTTTCTTCTAAAGGAGCTATTTATGATCTTCTGCATTAACATTTGAATGCGAAATCTTTGGAAAGAAGTCATTTCCTCATGTCACTTCATAATCAAATCACAAAAAAAGAAATTTCCCTGCTAGGCATGGTGATACATGCCTGTAATTCCAGTATTTGGGAGGCTGGGACAGGAGGAACACAGGTTTGAGGCCAGCTGTAGCAACTTAGAGAGACTCTCAGCAACTTAGTGAGACCCTGTTTCAAAATAAAAACTAAAAAGGGCTGGGGGTGTAGCTCAGAAGTAGAATGCCCTGGGTTCAGTCCCTAGTACCAAAAAACAAGAAATTTCTCTGTGATGCCGAAATGCCTGAATTTTCAACTCTTTGTGACATCCAAACCAAAATAATGCTCCTGACTGGTGGTATTGGGCAAAGCCCTTCCTACCACAGCTTTTTTTATGTTGCACTAAGGTATGTGTGTTTTGAGAAGTTATTTGAACAATGTTCAACATCAGGATTTAGATGATTTGTGCAAGGAGGTGGCCAGAGTGGGTGCAAAGTCTGGAGAAGACCAGACTAGAGGCTAGAGGCTAGAGGCTAGAGGCTAGAAGGAAGATTGAGTCCTCTAGAGAGTACTCATCATGAGGAAAGCATGTTGGAATTGCTAGTCA
Source organism: Glis glis (assembly GCA_004027185.1). Classification (NCBI taxonomy): domain Eukaryota; kingdom Metazoa; phylum Chordata; class Mammalia; order Rodentia; family Gliridae; genus Glis; species Glis glis. Next base: position 32,486 of record PVJS01015239.1, read on the forward strand.
CACTTAGCAATAGGGCAAAAGATGCAAGAGAAGAAGAGAGGTATCTTATAAGAGTGTGTATCTGTCACAATTCAACCAGAGAGGCAGAATCAGTAAAATACATTTGAATTTATAAAGAAATGAGCAATCTGGGGGGCTGGCTAATCAAGTCTGAAGTCCATAGGGCAAGCCGCCAGGGAAGGAAGACTAGGAGGAAGCTGAAACCCAGTAACACAAGCTGAAGCTTGTCATCCACTTGTGTCAGTATGGAAGGAAGATGGGCTGAGGGGAAGTGATTGTAAGTGCAGCTGCTGTTTGAAGACCCTGATTTCAGGGAACATCTAATTACTCTCTCTAAAGGCCTTCAAATTAAGGCACTCAGATCCACCAATGGTAATCTACCTTTTGATTCACTTAAAGTGATTCATGACTATAATTACTTGGACAGAATCCCTTCACAGCAGCACCTAGCTTAGTGTTTGATTAAATAACAAGGAGAAGAGTTGTGTATAGCACAAAACGGTCACCACCTCCTCCAACTTGTAGTCCATCCTACCTAGAAACACCCTAGAAATGGAATGCTGAGGACCGTAGTTTGGGCTAGCCAAGTTATCACAACAAAAAAACCATCACAGGGCTAATACTAAAACTCATCTAGCTGTGTCAACCCTGAAAATTTGTGTCTTCTCCTAGGGAGAATTTGATCATTATGTAAATGCAAGGGTTTTGTTACTAAATGCTGTAACATTATGCAACTCAAACAGCATTGAAGAATTCTCTTGTGACTTTACCTCACTGAACATTATGCAAGAGGAATGTTTTCCTTCTAAATTTATAAGAATAATGCCAAGGTGTAGAGCCATAGAGTTCCAGCTCTACTGTCATTAACTGGAATCCAGCTCAGAAGTGATGGTGGCAGCAGCAACAGGAAATGATTGGCCTCTTGAAGTGTTTCCTCTATGAAACTGAGGAGGTTTGAGGACTCAGACTCAGGGGCATGCTCTAATGGAGAATTCATAGGCATTGCATGGATTCAGCTTGACATGCCTGCAGCCATTTTGAGTCAGAGCCACTACAATTGCCCCAGAGCAATGCCAGTCAATTTCCCCTGCATAATTTTCCAGCATACTGTAAATATAAAAAAAATCATTGGAATGGTATATGGAGCTTTACAATTGTACCCTGGTGCCAGGATAAAGTCTCTTTTGTCTTGACCAGTATCTATGCTCTGTGCAACCCTAGATCTGTCTGCCTCTGTGTTCAGTCTCATGGCAACTTGTAGCTGGTTCTCATGCACTTGGTCCTGGTTGCTTCAGAAGAAGCATACATTAGTATCTATGGAATACCAAGGAGACATTGGACAGAACAGATGCTAGTAAAAAAGCTAGACATACTGGAGTCAATTACGTAGAGGACTGGAGCCATCAGAATGTTGAGTTAACATAAATGGGACTGCAATTACAGCCTTCAGCTGCAGACTCATGTACTGATGTGGCAGCTGCAAATTCATATTAGGTATATACCAGTTGTCCACAGAATGTTCTAGGGAAGTAGGTCACTATAACAGGTTGTACTAAGCCAGGAGCCAATATAAAGTCTGGAAGTCTATAGATGAGGAACAAGCAGTCAGAATCAGATTGTTAGGATGGGCTTGAAAACAGAATCAGAATCTCAAGCATGGCAGACAAAGGAAAACAGGACATAGCCCAGAGACACCATGGTATTATGAAACCTAGCTCAAAAGAACAAGGAACAGAAAAACAACTCAGCTGACAGAAACCTTGCTACACCTGGTAAATGAAAGGTTGGGGGAAGGAAGGGAAAGAGCGAGATGGCTGTATTGCAGAATGGGCTTCATTGAGATAAACCCTGGGGAGGGGGTGTCTCCAGTAAAGGATGGATCCGGTGTCCGCTTACAGGCTCAGGGTTTATATAGGTTAACCAGGAGGGAAACTCAAATTCCAGTGGGTAGTTCTTTTTATTTTTTTATTTTTTATGTTTGGCAGTACCAGGGATTGAACTCAAGGACATTCTACCTCCGGGCTACACCCCAGCCCTATTTTTTATTATTTATTTTGAAACAGGGTTTCACTAAGTTGCGGAGGGCCTCACTAAGTAGCTGAAGCTGGCGGTGAACCCAGATCCTCCGGTCTCAGCCTCCCAAGTACTGGGATTACAAGCGTATGCCACCACGCCCGGCCTCATTGGGTAGTTCTGAAGGCGTAAAAATGGGAGTCCTTAAGGCGGGAAAGGGGTTATCTAAAGGTCTTTTGCAGTTAGTTCCAAGCAAGATACGGAGGAGTTCCAGTAAGCAAGATATGGGAACTTTTCCAGTAAGTGGAAAGCCTTCATCAAATGGATTTGCTTTTGCTCTGGCCACCTATCTAAAAGCAACACATCCCCCTTTCTATCTGCCTTTAGCTACAAAGTAAACTCGGGATTGCCTGAAGACTTCTTGTTCCCTTTTAGAATTCTAACCACAGTTTGTGATTTACCCCAGGTGTTCTTAATGTAAGGGAAAATTAACAGTTCTCAGTGGAAATTTTAGAGGTAAATAAGGGATAATATAATAATCCCAATAGAAAAGTCACCGTAGCTCTAACTGTCATCACTTGGGGAAAAATACCATTTGGCTAATTCGGTAGATTTGGAAAGCTTTTCTCCATAACGTAAAATCAGCATAATGCTAACCTCCTTCCTTCCTCTGGGGAATGTTACATCATGGTTAATCACAGATGTAAAACACAAACAATTAACATGCAATTGAAAAACAAATAATTTATTGCTACATATTTAAAATGGGAAAAAATACAGAATCCTTTGCCTTTAGTTGGACAAAAGAGATGGAAAACCCAAAATATGAAAGTTTTTTATTAAAATGAGGATTAGTAAAATTTTATTTAGAACACAGAAAACTCGAGTACATGACCTAGGTCATTATGTGTATATATATATATATGTGTGTGTGTGTGTGTATGTGTGTGTGTATGTGTGTGTGTGCATATATGTGTGTATATATATGTAATATATACACACAAACACATACATATGTAATATGTGTTTGATTTCCTTCTGTGGCCTCATAGTTAGAATTTTCACCAGAATAGAAAAAGAGGATACAGTGAGTATAATCACGATGGAGATAGAAGGAAATGGGATCATAGAGTATAAAGGTGATGACAAAGAAAGTGAGAAGAAAAACATGAGGAGTCCAGGAAAGAAAGGAAGCAAAAGTGGGAAATAAAATGATAGGAAGAGGAGAATAGGAAAGACAAAGAATTCTACCATGATTGAGAGTATTTGTAGAGAGCTTCACTGTATGAGTGGATTGTTTTGAATAACTGAAGCACAATATGGAGCCTAATTGAAGAATGAAGGAAAGTAAGAGGAGGAAATACAATGTGGAATGATAAAGGTTAAGGCACTGTCTCGGTTAATATTCTCACTGTCATAATCCGAAAATCCTGACCATACAATTTAGAGGAAGGTAGATTTATTTGCTCACAGTTTTTGAAGATTTCAGGGCTTGGTCCATGTCAGGCCGGGTCTACAGAGCTTAGGGCGTGATGGTGGGAGGCAGAGAGCAGGAGAAAGTAAGACTTTGCTCTCATATCACCAAAGCCCAAAGCAAGAGAGAGCAGGAGGCAAAAGGACCTTATATAATCCCCAAGGTCAACCCCCAGAGATCCCTCCTTACCAATCAAGCCCTGTTTCCACCATTGCTGCCTTGTTTCTGTGAGGTAGCTAGTGGGGCATCCTAAATTCAAACCATTACAGGCACCCTATAATAACATTTAGTATTAATGAAAAAAAGGGGCCAATTAGTGATATCCTTAGAACTTTGATTTAATTTCTTAAGCAGGATTGAATACAGAAAAAAAGATGAGTCTTAGAGATAAAAAGTTTCACTACTGCAATCTTTCTCCCCTTGGTCCCTCCAGTGGCAAACAGGAAAGGTCTACCTCCTGTATCTAATCCCTTCCCTCTCAGTCTACCAGGTGTTGCCTATTTCCTGGATCTTCATCCTCCCTCTTTCCACCAGATCCTTCTCATCAATGCTCAGAACTTACTCTATCACTTTTATCCTCATGTCCCGACACCCCCTCCAGCTATTGCCATATCCGTCTACTCTTTAGAGGGAGATCAGAAGACTCTTTTAAAATGTACATCCAGTCATGTTACTCTTTCAAAACCCTTCCAAAGCTTCCTATTGTATTCTCAACATCTTTAACATTTGATCTACAAAATTTTGCCTGATTCCTCCCTACCTCACCTCACTATGCATTAACCACATGGGCCTTCCTCTAGCTCCTTGAACACACCCAGCACTCACTTCAGTCCTGCCTGAACTCACTCTTCCCACTGCCTGCAAGTTTTGCCTAGACTTTTCTTAGGCCCTTCTCTAACTGGAATATTACAACTTCAAAAAGACCTTCTCTTAAACTAGAAAATAAAGTATAATAAATCACAGAATACTCTGCTTCTATTATAACCTTCTTGAAATATATTTTTGTGTGTAGATTGCTGCTGAATGTCTCCCACTAGAGCATAAGGACTGGTAGTGTTCATTTTACTTACCTCAGTATCACATAGATAAATACGGTATTCAGCCTAGAAGCAGAACTTATAAGTATAGGAGCAGGTGCTTCTACTCTTTCTCCGGGAGCTCTTATGTTGTGAGGCCCAACAGCACCTGAAATATTCATCATCTCTGTTATATGTTTTCTGTAAAGGGCCAGATAGTAAATAATTGAAGTTTTTCAGGCCATAGTGTGTTGCAAACACTGGGCTCTACCCATAGATGGTACGGAAATGAGAGCACCTGGCTCTGTTCCAACAAAACTTTACTCATGGTCACTGAAATTTGAATCTCACATAATTTTCACATGTCACAAAATATTACTCCTCTTTGGATTCTCTTTCAGATTTATAAGTGAACAAAATTATTCTCAGGTTGAGGTCCATACAAAAACAGGCTGAGAGCTGGATTTGGCTTGTGGGCTGTCGTTTGTGGAAGTTGATTTATGTTAAAACCACTTGTCATTTGACTTTCCTCCTTCCCTTTCCCAGTCTCTCCCCATCCCTTCCCCTGACTGTAAAAATAAACCCAAAACTAACAACAATAATAAACATTGCTCCCTAGAGAGATAAATTCATCAGATCATGGCACCTCACCCCTACCTTGACCCTGAGCCTTGCTTGAATCCTTCCAGTGGCTTTCTAGTTCTTTCCATTTAACGTCAAAACTTCTTAATAGGACCTAGAAGGCTGACTTGGGTTGAGTCCACATCCCCAATTTTTATATAGGCCATATTGAATATCTTTCTGGTCCTTTCCCTCATCACCCTTGCTCAGCTTCAGAGGCTCCCCTCACACTTTGCACCCTGCCCTTCCACACCTAGTGGTCACTAGCTCCTTAGGAAAAATCAGTAGATGTCATACTAGTTGTCAATTCTAAGCTCCTTGGAACCTGCTCTTACCCACTGACAGACACTCTAGATCACCTACCCAGTTGCCAGCCTCATATCTCCTCTTACCAGGCAGAGCTCATCTCTCACCAAAAGGGCTAGAAACTCACTTCCCAGTTTCCCTAATTGCTAGGCTATGTCCATGTGATCCAGTTGTAATGAACAAGATTTACTGAGAAAGCTCTTCAACTTGCTATTTTATTTATATTTGTGCACAATCCTTAGCATGAGAAGTTAGATAATAAAACAATGCACTAGAAGAAAGTCCATGAGGCTAATGCATAGTGAGACTAGGGAGGGGCAGGATCAGGTAAAAGTTTATAGATTAAAAAGCGTAAATTTGCCAGGCGTGGTGGCGCACGCTTGTAATCCCAGTACTTTGGGAGGCGGAGACCGGAGGATCCGGGTTCACGGCCAGCCTCAGCTCTCTCTCTCTCTCTCTGTCTCTCTCTCTCTACTTAGTGAGGCCCTCCACAACTTTGTGAGACCCAGTTTCAAAATAAAGTATAAAAAATAGGGCTGGGGGTGTAGCACGGAGGTAGAATGCCCCTGCGTTTAATCCCCGGTACCGCAAAAACAAAAAAAGCATAAATTTGATAATGACAAAAAGTGAACTTAAACTTTTAGAGCATCACGCATTATGTCATTTGAACATTAGAATAACCACAAGAGACACAGACAACCTTTTTCCTACTTCAAAATTAGAAAAGAGTACTCTAAAATGTTGTGTTTTCCACCAAATATTTAAACCAAGAAGTGATAGAATTAAGGTTATCTTTGGCTTCCAGCAACTTATCTGGCCCCCCAACCCCCACGCCCCATGTTGATTGTGGTAACATGTTCTGGCCATTCACTTTTACTTGTTAAATGTGATAACATATGCACATTTAACCATAAAAAATGCACATTGGCCATAAAAAATTGGCCAATACTCACTTATTTTTATGGAAAAAGAAAAGGGTTATTTATTTATTTTTTTTATGTTTTTATTGGTGCATTGTAATCTCACTTCACAATGAGTATCAGTTTGGTGTTAACATACATGCACACAGCTCTTGGTGTCCCCCCCCTGCCTCCCCCCCGCCTCCCCCCCACATGTAGCACTGAGAATGATGTTGGTATAATCTCACATATACACATTGTTTATGACAGTAATTCCATGGATTCACTACTTTCTTACCCTTCCCCTTCCCTTGTATCCCTTCCCTAGCACCTCTGAGGGTTCTCCATTGTCATTGGAGACCC
>PVJS01015240.1:0-39174 GCA_004027185.1 Glis glis
GCCGGGCGTGGTGGTGCACGCTTGTAATCCCAGTACTTTGGGAGGTGGAGACCGGAGGATCCGGGTTCGCGGCCAGCCTCAGCTCTCTCTCTCTCGCTCTCTCGCTCTCTCTCTCTCTCTCTCTCTACCTAGTGAGGCCCTCCGCAACTTCGTGAGACCCGGTTTCAAAATAAAGTATAAAAAATAGGGCCGGGGGCGTAACGAGGAGGTAGAACGCCCCTGCGTTCAATCCCCAGTACCACAAAAAAAAAATAAATAAATAAAGGATAAAAAATAGGGCCAGGGGTGTGGCTCGGAGGTAAAACGCCCCTGGGTTCAATCCCCGGTACCACCAAAAAAAAAAAACCCTGCCTTAGCCCCTCTCTCTCGGGTCCCATGCCCCCCTAAACTACTGTGACACAGTGAAACTGCTGTCCAGAGGTCAGGGTTCCTTTTCAGAGAGAGGAGAAGGAGAAAGTTAGAGTGGGGCCGGCTGGCAGGGGTGGGCAGAGGAGGGCTGCCAGGCAGCGGCTGCTCTGTGTGTCTCATCCGCACTGGTGAGGACCAGGAGCCTGACTGCCAGGCCACTCACTGGTCAGGAGACTTACCCTGGTCGCGCATCCCTGCCTCATTGAAGTCTTCAAATTAAGACCACTCTTCGGTCCAGAAGGCCGGGGTCTACCATTCCCCCTCTCCATCCTTCTCGCCATAAACATACCCCTTTGTCTTCCTTCCCTCTGTTTGCTACCGCCCTCCCTCCTCTCCCTTTTCCTGACTATCTTCTTCATCCCCTCTCCTTTTTCTCTCCCACCTTATTCATAATCTCTGAATAAGGCACTCGGGCTTCTGGACCCTCAAGATAGATGCCGGCGAGCCTGCGGGCAGCGAGGGGCACGAGATGACCTCAGAAGGTGCCTCCCACCAAGAGTCAAGCCCCGGAGCCCGGGAGCCTGACAACTCCAAGAAACTCCGGTGCTGTTGAGAACTAGTGTCTTTTGATATTGAGAGTCCACTGAGCGTGGGGTGGTGTCTGGGCCCAGGACTTACCCAACAAGCCCTTCTCCCTACCTTGTAGGACGGGGACTCTGTACCCTGGCTCTCAACCTGCACCACGATGTAGGCATGTAAGAAGTTGGAGGCGATCATGTCTGGGACAAACGGGGTATTTTCTTCTTGGAAGATGATGGCCACGATGTCATTCCCAATGTGTCTCTTTCTCTGGAGCTAAAATAGAAAGTGTTCCATCATTATGAGCCAGTAAGGAACTTCCTAAAAACAGAAAAGGTCTGTAGAGGAAATTCCTCGCCATTTTTCCCTTTGCAGATAAACCCTGGAGCTCTGAGACATAGCTCTCTAGGGAGCTGGTTCTTTCAACCCTCAGAAGCCACCAAGAAGAAAAAAAAATGGGGAAGGTGCCCGGGTTGTCAGGTAGCAGCTAGCGAGCATGTTACTGAGCTCGACGGTGTGCAAGCCCTAGCTCAGGATCCAGGGAGAAGATTTAAAAGGTGAGGCTGGGTCTAGCCCTGAGAGAGCTGTCATTAATCCAGAGGAGCCTTCTGAGAACACTAACAAAACTGCCAGCCGGCAAGCGCTAAGTCGCTCTGCATGTGAAGTGCCCGACAGCTCTGAGGATGGAAGGAGGGCAAAATCAGAGGGTTTGATGGCAACCTAGGAAGGCTTCCTGGAAGAGGAGATGGGAGTGGGAAGGGTCTTGATGGAAATGGGGATGAGCTGGCTGGGGGAGGGGATCGGGGGCAGACCATTCTGCTAAGGGAGAGAAGAGCTGTACTTAGAGAGGCTCAGGTGATCCTGCAGAGGAAGGAGAAGTTGGGGGGGGGGTGTCCAACCCTTTCCCAAGTGGTACGGGGTACTTTTGCATGTGATCCCAGTCACTAAGCACCTACTGTGTGTCAGGAACCATGTTGGGCTATTCACATGCATGATCTCAAATGTTAAATCCCTCCTGTACACCTATGCACTTGTTCCTTTATTAAGCATCTAAGGCATGCAACCCTTTCATATTGAGTTTCTCATTTACTGAGCACCTGCTGTATACCAAGCACTATGCTGGGCACTTTTATGCAAATGTCTCACTCCATACATATCCTCTCATTTCTTAGGAAGAGAAAACTAATATTTATTCAGTCCCTGCCAAGTGCCAGGGCTAGTGCCAAGGTACACGTCCTAATTAACATATGTCAGACTGTCAGAGAACAAGCCCCAGGCAGGGGCAGCAGGTGAGGGGACATGGAGGGACCCAGGCTGAAGGTGAGATGCTGAGAAAAAAAAAAAAACCTACCCTGGATACAAAAGGAATCTTGCTCCCATTTGTTTCTAGAACATTCAGTAATTGTTTGAAAGCCAAGTCATAATTTCATTTGCCAATTTCCTTTTTTCCTAAGAAGCCAGCACTATGTTTACAATTTTACATCTCTGCTCCCTCCCCAGTTCCCTACTCAGAAGCAAATAAGTCAGAGTTTGGGCAAAGGCCCATCTGACCTTCTTGTTTTCCCAGAGACAGGAGGAGAGGGGCAAAAAGTGGGAAGGGACAATGTGGCCACCACCAGGATCAGCCACTGGTTCCAGAAGGGCCAGGCCCTCCGTAGGAATGTCAGAACAGCAAACACGAGAGAGAGCAACAGGCTGCACACAGGTAAAAGCCGAAGTCCCCACAGGCAGGTGGGGAGAGATGAGGCTGTGAGACTAGGCGAGCCGGGGGTGGGGGGTGTCTCATGCAATAAGAGCTTTCTGCAGCAGGAAGGCAAAAAGACTAGTGGCTTGGACAGGGAACAGCTTACATGGGAAGTAGCCACATGTCAGGCAGCGATCGTTCAGAAACTTCCATAACCCGCAACAATCCTCTGACATAGGTGCCGTTATTCCCATTCCACAGACAAGGAAAATGAGGCAAAAGGTAACTGGCTGCCCAGAGTCACACAGGTCTAGATGGCTCAGCTGCTTTCAGAGCCACCTGCAGACCAGTCACGTGCCCTGTGCCAGCACCCTACATGATTAGGACCCTCGGTTCTTCTTCCAGCTCAGCCCTAATCAACTGGAAAGCCCTGAGAAGTTGTTTTTTTTTTCTTTCGGTGCTAGAGATGGAACCCAGGACCTCAGGCGTGCTAAGCAGCACTGAGCTATACCCAAGCCTTCAAGGAAGTCTTGTAAGGCCTGCCCCGGGCTGCAGTTTCCCTGTCCAACAAAGTGGGAATAGTCAGGAACCTGCCCTGCCTCCTGCACTGGGCCACGAAGGTGCTTCCATGGAGAGATAATACAATAGAATGAGCTTTGACCATGCAATGCTAGGTAGCTGAACAGAACCGGCCTCTTAATTATGCAAACAGGTCCCCTCGCAGTCCCCCAGGCAGGTCAGCCCAGGAGCAGGCCTTCCCCAGGAGGGCACACACAGGCTCCCCAAGCCCTCCCAACCAGGCTACCTGCTGTGCATCGCCCTCGGTGAAAGGCAGCTTCGTGGAGACGTGAAACATGATCTCCCGGTCCCGGAATATTGTGTACACTGACTCCACCCCGGTCTGTCCATGGGTCACATCCAGGCCTCCTCGGAAACTGTCAGTAAAACAGGGCAGGAGTGGGGAGAGAAAGAGTGAGGTGAAGCAGGCAACAGTGCAACCTTCCCTAAGGCTCTACGGCGGGCAGGGGAGGAGGAGAGCTAGCATGAGGGCAGAGGAGACTGTGAGGCTGGAAAGCGAAGATGTGTGTTCTTCTGAGACTAGCCCTGGCATTCTAACCACACACCTATGTCTAAAAGACAACGATAGAGCCTCCGCTTCAAGCCTTACTGTATCCCTTCCGCCCTGCAGGTCATGGGGGAAGAGAGGCCTTCCATCTATGATCCCAGACAAATGCCCAGGCCACATCCAAGTCACAAGTCCAGAGCCAGGGCAACCAGCCATCCTGCTAGATGATGGTCAGCTCTACAGGAGCACCCAGAGCCAGCCAGCAGAGTGACAGATGCTTGGCTTCTACCCAGCTAGTCCCTGGTATGGAGGCCCAACCATGGAAGCACCCAGCTGCGGGGGGGGGGGTATCCAGGGAGGCAGTCCCTTCTCAGGCTGCCTCCTCACAGGTGGAAAATGAAGTAAGATGGACCCTGAACATCAGTCTCACAACACTTAATAGAAGCTAGAAAGTGTGCTCAGCCCAGCATGGAAAGGATACCACATGGGCTATGGGTTCTCGCTTTGGTCTGGCACTAAGTCATCACAGGCCCTCAGGCACACCACCTAATCTTTCTAGGCTTTAGTTTCCTTTCTCTATACATAAAGGGATAGTATTACATGATCTTTGGGGTCCTTCTGGGATTAACATAGCGTACTCTGTCTATTCTAAGACCCATGTTTTTTACGTCTTAACGTCACCAAACTCCAGATACATCTTATAATGATGGCATCTCAAAGTCAACGAAAGATGGTAACAATGATAAGAACAATAACAATAATGTGTGGTACTAGCCTGAGTATTTCAGGTAAATTATCTATTTCAAACCCCTAGCAACCTTGTGAGGTAAGTTTTTATCTTCTTTTTTACAGATGAGGAAACTGAGACTCACCAAGGTAAAATCACTTGTTCAAAGTTTTAGACTAATAAGTAAGCATAACTGGGATTTTTAACCCAGATGTGATTGACTCCAGACAACAGTGGTGACTTTGAAGTGGGGAGAATACAGAGGAAGATGGGAGAGGAAGGAGAAGAAGGAAGCAGGGAAGGGAGGAAGCAGAGAAAGAAAGCAATTATTGAACACCTACTGCATGCCAGACAATTGGGCTAGGTATTTTTGCACATGATGTTAGGAGTTCTTGTTATTTTGGCTCCCAAGGTAGAGGTTGTGAGTTCCAGGGCCCTCAGCCAGGTGCCCCCTACCTAGCTGACCAGGTCTGAAATATTCCTAAATGTTGCTTTTACCAAGGAAAATCAAGAGTCAGAGTGTTCCAAGCAATAGCCCCAATATTCTTTCTGTCCATTTAAAGAACCATACACTATTGCATAGATTCCTGCCTGTGTGGTTATTATATTTACATCAACTCTTAATTATCCATTTTTTGTATATTATTTTAAATAGATTGTTTCCTTCCAAACTGCACAGAGAAGTCTTGCCTGGCAGGTGAGAAGTGGGGAAGGTGGATTTATTTCACTCTCAGTCTGAGCCCAAATGTAATTAGGAAGGAAAATTTCAGGAGGAGCAATCTCATCATGCATCCTAAGGCCAAATGCCAATGCCTTTCAGATAACCTGTCATGACAGATTATCCCTTAGGCCGCTGATTCTTTAGGAATGCAGGTAAGTGAGTAGGGATCAGAGGCTGAAAAACAGTCTCATGCTCCTTGAACACATTTTTAACTCTCACATGCTATCCTTGAGGACTGACCTCTCTGTCCTTGCCCTTCCTCTAGGGCCTCATCAATGGAGATGCAACCATTCCTTGGCTAAAACTCACCCTTTGAAGTCCTGCAGTGTGATCGTGTCCCCTAGCAGATCCAAGAACTCCTTGAAAGCTGGGCTTTCCTCGTTGTTCCCAAATAGCTCCTCTTCCAGGGTCTGAAAGAGAAATAGGAACAGGGGCAGGTGTTAAAAAACACCTTGGTGCTGAAGGAAGGGTTGTCCAGATGTTTACTTTCCCCTTTTCTGTGAGATACTGGAATCTAGGGTGACACTATGAGTTCATAGGGCAAGTACTCAGCTGCTGAGCTATATCCCCAACCCAGTTAAGGGATATTGCACCTTGCTACACTAGTCAGCACCAAGGAATTAGAAGGGACTACTACATAAAGAGATACAAATCAAAGAACCCTGATAAATTGAGGAAAAAGGCCAACAAACCAACAATAAATAACCACAACCCCACAACAATGGAATTTACAGATATAGAGAAACTAAAAATACCAGCAGGGAACTCAGAAGTTTGATTATTAGGATGATCAAAGATCTAAAATAGCCAGGCGTGGTGGTACACGCTTGTAATCCCAGTACTTGGGAGGCTGAGACTGAAGGATCCGGGTTCACAGCCAGCCTCAGCTACTTAGTGAGGCCATCTGCAAATTAGTGAAACCCTGTTTCAAAATAAAGAATAAAAACTAGGGCTGGGAGTGTAGCTCGGAGGTAGAATGTCCCTGGGTTCAATCCCCAGTGCCAAAAATAAAAGATCTAAATAAGATCTAAGGAAGGAACTCAGAGAATATACAGGATGAAAAAAGTACACGTCAATAAAGAAATTTAAATTCTGAAAAAAAACAAATCCTGAATGAAAGACAATAAATCAAATTCAAAAATTCAATATAAAGTATTACCAACAGAATAGACCACATGGAAAACTGAGTCTCCAACTTAGAAGATAGTGTATTTAAACTAGAATACACAATTGACAGTAAAGACAATAAAAAACCATAATCAGAACATTCAAGAAACCTGGGAAAGCACCAACGGACCAAATCTAAGGATAAATGGAATTAAGGAAGGCCTGGAGATACAAACCAAGGGCATAAAAAACCTCTTAAGAGACACAGTATGAGAATTTTCCAAACTTGAAAAATGATATGGACATTCACATACAGAAGACATTCAGAGCCCCAATTAGACAAGATCAAAAAAGAACCTCCCCACGCCACATCATAATCAAAATGACTAACATAGAGGTCAAGGAGAGAATCTTAAATTCATCAAGAACAAAAGACCAGGTCACAGTCAGAGGTAAACTAATAAGAATTACTCTAGGTTTCTCAACCCAAACTTTATTTTATTTATTTATTTATTTATTTTAGCAGTACCAGGGATTGAATCCAGGGGCATTCTACCTTTGGGCTACACCCCCAGCCCTATTTTTTATTCTTTATTTGAAACAGGGTCTCACTAAGTTACGGAGGGCCTCACTAAGTAGCTGAGGCTGGCCACAAACCTGGATCCTCCGGTCTCAGCCTCCCAAGTCCTGGGATTACAAGTGTGCGCCACCACGCCCGGCTCAACCCAAATTTTAAAAGCCAGGATGTGTTGAAATGATGTATTCCAAACCCTAAAAGAAAACAACTTCCAACCAGATACCTGGCCCCTTCTTCCTTCTTCCCTATTTCCCAACACATAGTTCCCATAGCTGTCCTCAATTGGAGAATGGACATTGGAGGATGGTTCAACAGAGGTGGATCCTCAGAGCTGGTTAACAATGCCTGTCTATTTGAGCAAAGGTTAGTATAAAAGGCAAAGCTGAGGCAAAGAATTCTTAGACTTGATACCAAAAATATGATCCCAAATGGAAATTTGATAACTGAACTTCCAACCAAGGACTTGTATCAAATATATGTAAAGAATCCTCAAAACTCTACAATAATCAAAACCACAATAAGATGCCACTTCCCCGCCACCAGGATGGCTGTAAAAAAAAAAAAAAAAAGAAAGATAAAATTAAGTGTTGATGAGGATGTAGAGAAATCAGAACCCTCATACATAGCTGATGGAAATATAAAAAGGATAAATACAGAGTTACCACATGACCCAGCAATTCCACTCCTAGGTGTATACCCAAGAGAAATGAAAATATATGTCCACGCAAAAAATTTGTACATGAATGCTAATAGCAGCACTATGATTGTCAGCCCCAAAGTAGAAACAAACAAAATGTCCATCAATTGTTGAATGGATAAAAAAAAATGTGATCTATTCATACAATGGAGGATTTGGCCATAAATAAGGAATGAAGTATGATACATGCTATAACATGGGCAAACCCTGAAAGCATTTTGCTAAGTTAAGAGGCAGGCACAAAAGGTCATGTACCATATGTTTCCATTTATCAGAGGTCCAAAATAGGCAAACCCACAGACAGAAAGCAGATTAGTGGTTACCAGGAGATAAAAGGCGTAGAATTAGAGAGTGACTGCTAGTGGGCATAGGGTTTCTTTGGGAAGTGATGAAAATGTCCTGGAATTAGATAGCTATTGCTGTACCACTGTGTGATTACTCTACAAACCACGTCATGAAGATATAATTCACATACTATTGTTAACGGCATGGTATGAGAATTAGACCTCAATAAAGCTATTATAAAAAAAAATTTCAAACTCAACAGTAAGAAGAAAACCTTAATTAGAAAATGGTCGAAGGACATGAACAGGTATTTCACCTAAAAGGATATACAGGTGGCAAATAAGCACATGAAAAGATGTTCAACATCATTAGCCATTAGAGAAATGCAAATTAAAGCCATAATGAGATAACACTATACATCTATCAGAATTGCTAAAATAAAAAAAAAATAGTGACAACACCAAATCTGGCAGGGAGGAAGAGGAACTGTATCACTTCTACACTGACAGTGGGTGTGGTCACCGGAGAAGAGTTTGGCAGTTTCTTAAAAAACTAAACATGTAATTACCATACAACCAGCAACTGTACTCCTAGGCATTTATCCCAGAAAAATGAAAACTTATGTTCAAATAAAACCAAAATCTAGCCAGGCATGGGGGGCACATGCTTGTAATCCCAGTACTTGGGAGGCTGAAACCGGAGGATCCGGATTCACGGCCAGCCTCAGCTACTTAGTGAGGCCCTCTGCAACTTAGTGAGACCCTGTTTCAAAATAAAGAATAAAAAATAGGGCTGGGTATGTAGCTCGGAGGTAGAATGCCCCGGGTTCAATCCCTGGTACCGCAAATAAATAAATAAAAATTAAAAAATAAAACTAAAATCTGTATACAAATGTTCGTAGTAGACTTATTCATAATAGCCAAAAACTGGAAACACCCAGACAACCTTCAGTGGGTAAAAGGTAAAAAAAAAAACTGGTACAGCCAGACCGTGGAATACTATTTAGCAACATAAAGGAACAAACCAGTGACACACTCAAGAACGTGGATGAATGCTGCCGAGCTGAAATAAGCAGCCCCGAAAGGTTATATACTGTATGATTCCATTTATAGAACAATTTGAAATAAAGTTTTTGAAGTTGGAGGACAGATCAATGGTTGCCAGGAGTTAGGAACTTTCTAGAAAGGGAAAGGGGAAGAGGAGCAGGAGGGAGATAGGCGTAGTGATAAAAGGAAACTACAAGCGAGCTCTGGTAATGGAATTCTTCTGTCTCTTGACTATGGAACCTACATGTGGACAAAAATGACATAGGATGAAATACACACACACACACACACACACACACACACACACACACGAGTCCATGAAAAGTGGGGAAATATGAATAATATCTATGGATGGTGACAATGTCAATATCCTGGTTGTATTGTCTTTGTAAGACATGACCTTTGGAGGGAACTGGGTGAAAGGTACATGAGATCTCTGTATTATTTCTTACAACTCTACGTGAACCTACACATATCTACGACTAAAAAGTCCAACACTTTCTTTAAAAAGGCAAAGCTGAAAACAGTAGCAAGCTCTGCAAACAGTGCTAGGCTTCTTTTTTTGTGTGTGGTACTGGGGATTGAACCCAGGGGCGTTCTACCTCCAAGCTACACCCCCAGCCCTATTTTTTATTCTTTATTTTGAAATAGGGTCTCACTAAGTTGTGGAGGGCCTCACTAAGTAGCTGAGACTGGCCGCGAACCCTGATCCTCCAGTCTCCGCCTCCCAAGTACTGGGATTACAAGCGTGCGCCACCACGCCCAGCCTATTCTTTATTTTGAAACGGGGTCTCACTGAGTTGTGGAGGGCCTCACTAAGTAGCTGAGGCTGGCCGTGAACCCGGATGCTCCGGTCTCAGCCTCCCAAGTACTGGGATTACAAGCATGCGCCACCATGCCCGGCTCAGTGCTAGGCTTTAAAAACTGACTAGCCCTCTTAGACCAACAAGTCAACCCACAGTGGCAGGATCTGCAAACAGCTGAAGGCTCTGTAAACTTCCATGGACTGCAATGAATGGCTGCAGTTTGTCTAATCACTTCAAGGAAAAAGTGTCTAGTAGGTTTCTTTAACATCCCCCTAATGCCTGCTATTTTGGGGGGATTCTAGGGATGGAACCCAGAGTCTTGCTCATGCCAAACAGGACTGAGCTACATTCCCAGCCCCACTTACGACTGCTGTAAGACAAATAGGAGCAGACTTCAGGTTCCAAGCCTTCAACAGGCAACAGAATCTAGCAGACTGCAATAACTTCATTTTGATTTTAATAGTATTTCTTTTTAGAATCATTTTCATTTCATGGCAAGTGATACTGGTTTTCCAGTTAGAGTTGTGATCTAGAATTTTTTTCTTTTTTTGCAGCACTGGGGACTAAACCCAGGGGCATTCTACCTCCAAGCTACACCCCTGGCCCTATTTTTTATTCTTTATTTTGAAACAGGGTCTCACAAGGTTGTGGAGGGCCTCACTGAGTAGCTGAGGCTGGCCGAGAACCTGCAATCCTCCTGTCTCAGCCTCCCAAGTACTGGGATTACAGCGTGCGCCACCACACCCGGCTAAAATTTTTTCAAAAAATAGATGCACTGGGGACTAGGGGTGTAGCTCAGTGGTAGAGTACTTGCCTCGCATGTACAAAAACCTGGGTTCAATCCCAGCATCACCAAAAATAAATAAATAAATAAATACCCTGAAGTTTTTCATCTTTATAAAGAAAATATTTAGTAGTTAGTAACATAGGTGTGATAAAAATTGTTAGCAGTGGCCTATGGTGGAACAAATATTATGATACAGATCCTAATGTGGTCTGTAAATATCTGAAGTTTAACAAACACTGCTCTCTAGCAGGGGTCAGCAAACTATGGCCCCTGGGCCAAGTCCGGCCCACTTCCTGTTTTCATCAATAAAGCTTTATTGGGACATAGCCAGGCCAACTCATTTACATACTGTCTATGGCTGCTTTTGCACAACGAAGGCAGGGTAGAGTGTTTGTGACAGAGACACCCAAGGCCCAAGAAGTCTAAAAAATATCTATTATCTGGTCCTTTACAGAAAAAGTTTGCTGATCCCTGATCTTGCAACTCTAGCTAAGCATCCTGTTTGTTCTGGGTCATAAGGCCCGAGTGTGGGAGAGCCACAGCTTCCAGGCAATCCACACCTCCTCTAGGAAAACAATCCAGTGCATGTTCTGGGAAATGCATCTCTCCTCCAGGATTCATACCCAGCCTGGTATTATCAGCACTGTCATTATTTTTATACTGGCCTTGAGCTTGACCATGCACTCCAGGAGGGGGTCTTAGTTAACTGTTACCATATCCCCCACAGTGCTTAGCACAGTACATGATAAACAAGAGAGTTAGGTGTGGTTTATTTATATCCAAAGACCAGCATAGGGTTTTTATGCAACAAATGTTCATATTAAATGTCCCCCAGCTGTAGGTTTGCAAAACAACAATCTGCCCAGTTTTTCAAAAAAAGAATTTTATCTTCTTGACTTGTTCCCCTGCAGCAACATTAGGTACATAAACAACACACAGACTCCTTCTCAGAGGTGGATGGTTAATGTTAGCAATTATAACTTTGCTGGAACATTGGATTGTAATTACCTTAAGATCTGTTTTGGTAAATTTTGCAAGCAAAGAATTTTAATTGGGGGGTTATATTAGCCAAGCTGTACAAAATAAAAAATGTAATATGTAGAAATAATTTGGGTGGCTACCTGAATAATCTCCCTTAAATTATAAGAGTCATCAGTGTTGGTCTTTCAGACACTAAACTCTTCACATAATTAGAGTGCTTTTAAGTGAACACATGACTATTATGGTCTGATATCTTCAGACAAGGAAATCAGTTATCATACTGCTAAAACAAACACTGTCATGCAAAAAAAAAAAGCCTCAGATAATATCGGAGGACACCACTGACCTGCCATTAGCAAGGCTGAAATTTTCATTCATTTATAATCCACATAACAATTAGGATATTTATATAAGGTCACCATGCTAGGCTCTAGGATGATACAAAAATGAAATGGGTGTGGAAGCTTCTTTTCACAGAACCTAAGTGAGGAGACATGAGTGTGTCTGGCTCATGACCACCCTGCTGGGATGTTTATTAATGTTCATGGTAGAAAACAGAAGATCGGAGTTTTATGGTCAAATAAATATGGGGAATGAGGGGTCCGACAAAGTTATAAAGATTTTTTTTTTTACCTTGGGGGGTTCTCAGAGCCTTTCAAATGTTCAGACATCACAGATACTCCTTTGCTCATAGAAAACTTCCCCAGACCAGCATCTCATGGAATCACACTTTGAGAAAGACTGTGGCCAACTAGCTCGAAAGCCCGAGGTTACCTGCCATGGTGGGAGGAGCCATGGTGCTTACCTGCCTGACTTTCTGGTAAATGATCCCAGCAGTGGTGTGCTGGTAAATTCTTTAACAACTGGATGTCACAACTGGCTCTCAAAAGGAAGAAATAGAAACATTGGTGTTCACCAATTTCCATGGTGTAAATATTTCCATGGTCGATATCAAGCCAACATGACATCATTGAACAGAGTTGGGAAGAGATGCACACAACCGACTCCAGCACACAGCTGAAGTCTGGGGAGAAAAAGCAAATGCCTAGCTGGGAGAATGGTGGGCTAGGAGAAAGCAGTTTATGCTAATCTACTCCCTCTACCTAGTTTGATTTTTCTTGAGACCGACAGCCCATAGATAAACATAAGCTGAGACAGCCAGAAAAAAATTAGACCTTTCTGTATGAAAACCTATACCACAATTTAAAAGACTTACAAGGCCTTTTTGTAAGGAGTATTCTACCTTGAGGATTCTGCCACCTCCAGTCCAACTCATATTTTAAATGTGACAATTGTATTAAGAATGGTTTAAGAACTTAAGTTTAGGGACCCTGTCCTCAGTGAGAAACCATAGGATACAAAGACCAGTACGGCTTTATGGTGCTTACCTGCCTGGCTTTTTGATAAATGACCCCAAATTTGAATGTGTTGTTGACATCATGTTCATCATAGGACACAATCATTTGAGAGGCCTGGAAGGTGTGGAAAGGGAAAAAAAAATCAAGATCATGGGTTAATTTGGGGACAAGTAAAGAGGCAAAAGGAAGAGGAAGCACCCGTTTTGGTAGAGACTATGCCCCCTGATGAGAGATCCACACATATGGAGGCAGAGAAAAAATAATAAGCAGATAGTCACGATGCAGTTCCAAAGGTCTTAGCCAGCTCCCAGCACCCGGCTATCGCCAGCAGTAACCAGATCTCTGTATCGTCCATTCTGTTTCCATCCAGAGGTTCCAGCCACTGCGTAGGCACGTAAATGGAACTCAGGGACTTTACCCCAGTGTTAAGCCAGAACCCCAAAACCTGTCAGCAAGGACAGCTCTAGTTCAATTCTAGACCTTCCAAGGAAGGCTCTCAGCAGTATAATTTCAAGCAAGTCACGGCTCCTGTCCGGACGTCAACCCCTTTATCCATAAAATGAACGGTCTCTATGGAAGAACACACCCTAATAAGATGCTGAAAGAAAAAGAAAAACCTGACCATTGGTTCTAATTTTAAATTTTGCCTTATAGAGTTGATGTCTTGGGTCAGTAACGCTGAACTCTAGTTCTGAATCTGCTGTTTTTACCCACATAGCCTTGAGGGAGACACTTGACATTTCTGCTCTTGAGCTTCCTCCCCTCTTAAATGGAAATGTGTAGTTTTTTTGTTTTGTTTTGTTTTGTTTTGCGGTTCCGGGGATTGAACCCAGGGGCATTCTACCTCCAGGCTACACCCCCAGCCCTATTTTTTATTCTTTATTTTGAAACAGGGTCTCGCTAGGTTGCGGAGGCCTCACTAAGTAGCTGAGGCTGGCCGCGAACCCGGATCCTCCGGTCTCAGCCTCCCAAGTACTGGGATTACAAGCTTGCGCACCACGCCTGTCTGGAAATGTGTAGTTATGAAGACCCAATGAGACCCAGCACATAAAGTGCTGAGCACAGGGCAGTTCTCATCATCATCATCACCACCACCATCATCATTTCACTATCATGCTCTATAGAACCCTCCAGAAATATCAGAGCTGAAACAGCTTGTTGGGAAAGAGAATATTTGGGTGCTATTGGATACCCTATGCAATATGCAGAAAATATTTATTGATATGTTATGCTAGGGTAAGAACAAACCAGGCAGAACTCGGTAGCTGGAAAAAATGGCCCATGCTAGGTTGCCGCTCACTGCATATCTCTGTGAGGCTCTCAGCTGCCTGAGGAAATAGACCCTAAGCTTCCCTAGGAAGAGCCCTGCTGCCAGACCCTGGAGGGAGCCTTCCACCCCTGCCTAGGATGAGTCAAAGCCAGGGAGAGGCACAAGGTCATGGAGCCCTTCCAAGGAATGTTCTAAACTCAAATTTTAAACACACACACACACACACACACACACCCCTTCAGCCAGACCAACATCCCAGCCAGACTTCAGCAGTCCTTCAAATACAGAAAACATGGAAATACAGCGGCTCTTCCATTATTACCGGGGCCAAAAGCTTTCCAAGTAGAGCAAGAATTATGTAAATGCACATCCTTGGGGCTCTCACAATGGATATGATTTTGACAACAAAAATTGCCAAACCTGTGGTTCAGTAGGCCTTTATGGGTGGGTTGTAATGTGTGGTCAAACCCAGCTAATTCAGCTTTAGTCATAAAGGAAGGTCACGCTGAGTGGCAGAAAATGCTCAGTGGAGCGCAGCACATTACTGGTCAGTGTCTACAGGCACTCAAAGGGCTAAAGAGTGACATCTGGAAAAGAAGTACGTGGGAGAGGGCTCTGCCGCTCGGCCGCTGCAGATGGATGAATGCTGTCAGGCTGTAATTTGTTCTTAAGTGAGTTTGTTGGTTTGTTTTGTTATTATTGCTCTTCCACTCACACTCCTATATCAGAACTGGGGTCAAGATCAGGCCAATCCTAAGGAAACTGATATCAGAAAAACAGCCAGTTTATTAACTAAGGCCAGCAGAGGCTTGTGAAGCCTCAGAGCTGCGGGAACGTGGGCAATGGAGGGTCGAGACCTGGCCTTTCACTTCTTACGGGGGGGTTCTGCATCCCCCACCCCTCCATGATGGCAGAATAGATTTGCACCAGCCCCCAGCTATAGGGAAAATCATGCCCCACCACAGCACTGGCCTCCAGGAGGTGGAGAAGCCTTAAAACCTCTACCCTCTAGCCAGTTGTGGTGGCACACACCTATAATCCCAGTACTTGGGAAGCTGAGACAGGAGGATCCGGGTTCGTGGCCAGCCTCAGCAACTTAGTGAGGCCCTCCGCAACTTAGCAAGACCCTGTTTCAAATAAAAAATAAAATAGGGCTGGGGGTGTAGTTCAGAGGTAGAACACCCCTGGGTTCAATCTCCCATACCACAAAAACAAAAAATATTAAAAAATAAAAACTGCTACCCTCTGCCACCTTCACAGAGGCTGGGGACCTGTTCAGCTGGGCTGGAGACCCAGGCACCAGGCATGCCTGAGGATGGGTTCCCAGTGAACCAGTTTGTGAGTGGGTAGGCAGGGAGAGATGCAGATGTGGAGATTTATCAGGGAGACCCCACAAAACCCCACCATGATGCAGAGAGCTCCCCATAGAGCCATGGGTGTGCAAATTCACACCAAGCTGCAGGGCCCTGCAAAACAGTCTGGGGGAGCATGAAGGTCCTTACCTTGGGGTACAGGACAGGATTGAATTTCAGCCCCACTGCATCATCACAGAAAGCCTGGGTAGAGAGAGAAACACAGTCTGTAGAGTACATACAGGATCCTGCACCCATGGAAGGCAGAGCACGTGGGGTTGGGAGGTGGGGGGTCCAATTCTGGCTCTACAGTTTGCTACTGTGTGTCCCAGTCTAGTCCCCTAATGGTTCTTGGGTTTCCTGATAAAGTGAGGGCAGGAACAAGATGGAACCTGAGACTTATCTCCATTCTAACCTAAAGATAAAACCAAAAGCTGGGCACAGTGGTGTGCACCCCATAATCTCAGTACTTGGGAGGCGGGACCCTCAGCAACTTACTGAGACCCTGTTTCAAAATAAAAAATAAAGCCGGGCGTGGTGGCACACACTTGTAATCCCAGTACTTGGGAGGCTGAGACCGGAGGATCCGGGTTGGCGGCCAGCCTCAGCTACTTAGTGAGGCCCTCCCCAACTTAGTGAGACCCTGTTTCAAAGTAAAGAATTAAAAAAAATAGGGGTGGGGATGTAGCTCGGAGGTAGAATGCCCCTGGGTTCAATCCCCAGTACCGCAAAAAATAAATAAATAAATAAATAATAAATAAATAAAATACGGCAGAGGGTATAGCTCAGAGGTAAAACACCCCTGGGTTTAATCCTCAGTACCACAAAAATTTTTAAAAATAATAAAAATTTAAAAAGACAAGACTAAAATACTATCCACCCTCCAATTTCCACCAAAAGTATCAGGCACAATTCTACCAGGATTCTGCTCCCAGATGAGGGTCCAACTCAATCCAGCCAGCCACTCTTCTCACCCCACTTTGCTGACTCGGTTTCCAAGCTCCCTGTATCCCCAAACAGCAACATGGGCCCCTCTGCCAGTTGATGCTCCTCACTCAAGATGGTGTGAGGTCTGGAGCACCCTTCAGCCTGGATCAGGCCTCTCCTCCTCTGTGAGGGCTCCCTGCCCCCCCCCGAAGTCCTCTAGCCCTCCCCACTGCCAGCCCCCACCTTTCCATTTCTCTTGTCTCCTGAACTAGCCATGAACGACCTGGGGCAGAGACCATGGGTGTGCGGGGGAGGGATGGGAAGATGGAGGCAGCTGCCAAAAGTCCCCCACCCCCATCCATGCCTAAAGAGAAAAGTGGCCTCCCCCTCCCCAAGGGCTCAGCCTGCACCCCCACCCCCAGAGGCCAGCTCTGGGATGAAAAAGGAAGGGTCCTTCTCTCCGGGGCTGGTTTTTACCTTTGCGATCTGAGGGACGCTGGGCAATTTGCTCAGTCCGGCCAAGGGGATCCGCTCATGCACTGTCTTCAGTTTGGACCTGCACACATGGAAGCAGATGAGATAAGGACAACCACAAGTACAGAAACAATAAGGAAGGTGGCTGAGGCTACTCCAGACAGGGGGCACTTGCTCCAGGCCTCCCAGGGGGCAGATCTGCCTCGTTCACCCAATTCAATGCGGGGGAGAGGGGGGCACCGCACTCAAGTGGTGGGAAACTGGTAGCCCAGGGTAGGTAGGTACTTCAAAGAGCATGTCTGGGAAAGCTGTCTGCCTCTGAAATACAGGAAATGCAATTAGCCCCACCTTCAAGATCACCATTATTTTTGGGGTTGATTTCTGGGCTTTTTGTATTCTCCCAAAGAACTGAACCCAGCTTCTGGATACATGTGGATTTTACCATGCAAATGAACCTGTATAAAAAGATAATCTAATATTGGAAAATCTGGATTTACTCAAAATATAAGTGGGATGGAGTCTGCTCTACAGCAGACTTTATAAAAAGGGATTCACCATAAGATTCTAAATTTAGCCTGTTCCCCTGATTCATTTAGCACATTCTGAAAGTGTTGGATTTTACTGAATGCTTTTTGACATCTGCTAAGATAATCATATGGTTTTCATTTTTTTATTTTTATACTTTTATTGGTGCATTATAGTCTTACATCATAATGTAAATCATAGTGATAGTCACATACATGCACACAGCACTTAGTGAGTTTTCCCCTGGCTCCCTCCCTACCCCCCCTTCCCCATACAGGGTATTGAAATTGACATTGGTATTCTCACATGTGTACAGAATGTCGATGGAAGTGACTCCTTCATTGATTCTCCCTCCCCCCTCCCCTTCCCCTAGACCACCTCCCTGGCTCCGCTGAAGTTTCTCCTCCATCATCTAAAGTCCCCCTGGTATCCCAATTACTCCCTAGCTTCTGCATATGAAGCCTGCTTCCTCCGTTAATCTTTCTTCTTCTTCTTTTTTTTTTTTTACAAGTGCATTTAGGACTATACATCTCCACTTTAACTGTATCCCACACATTGTGATAGGCAGTATTTTTACTGTCATTTAGTTCTAAATATTTTGTCAGTTCTTTTATGATTTTCTCTTTAACCCAGAAGTTATTTAAAAAGGTTTTTTGTTTAAATTTCCAAATACAAAATTTTTTTCCTTCAGTATTTCAATTGTTGACTTATAAATTAATTGTCTTCTATTCAGGGAATGTAATATATATTATATTATTTAAAATTTGTTGACTTAACACATGGACCTTTTTATCTTTTTCACATTCCATGTAGGCTTGAAAATGATGTATTTTTTCTTTCGTAGAGAACAGAAATATGTTAGATCAAATTTGTCCAAATCTATATCTGCACAATTTTTGTCTGCTTGATCCACTTTTTCTGAGAGATGTTATCAGAATTTCCAACTATAACTGAGGATTTGTCTACTTCTCCCTATATTCCTGTCAGTTTTTGCTTTTTATTTTACTTATTTATTTTTTGTGGTACTGGGAATTGAACCCAGGGGCGTTCTACCTCCGAGCTACACCCCTGGCCTTATTTTTTTTGCGGTACCGGGGATTGAACCCAGGGGTGTTCTACCTCTGCGCTACACCCCCGGCCCTATTTTTTATACTTTATTTTTGAAACCAGGTCTCACAAAGTTGCAGAGGGCCTCACTAAGGAAAGAGAGAGAGAGAGAGAGAGCTGAGGCTGGCCGCAAACCCGGATCCTCAGGTCTCCGCCTCCCAAAGTACTGGGATTACAAGCGTGCGCCACCACGCCCAGCTCTGGACCTATTTTTTATACTTTATTTTGAAACCGGGCCTTACGAAGTTGCGGAGGGACTCACTAAGTAGCTGAGGCTGGCCATGAACCCAGATCCTCCAGTCTGAGCCTCCCAAGTACTGGGATTACAAGCGTAATCCCAACTGGGCCACCACGCCCGGCCCAGTTTTTGCTTTTTAAACTCAAGACCATGTTACGAAGTACGAAGCATGGCTGTTAGGCCTGGGTGGCCTGCCTCTTTCCCGTTATGTGCGCTAGACCTCTGAAGGGGCCTAGCAGAGGACACCTTTCCCTGCCCAGGTTCTAAACAAACTCAGAAGCAAACAAAATAACAAAGAGTAAGGCAGTTGGAAGTCAAAATAACTCTTTGTTACTGATAGACCAAGTGGAGACACATAACTTAGCGTGAAGACAAAATGAGTCTAACTTAACCCAAAATCAGCCAAACTTACCCACCCAGTCACAGGTAGTGCTGGGCAGGAGTGAGACCCTTGCTGCGGGGGCTGCTCAGGAGAAAGCTCCAAGAGGAAAGGGAAAAAGAACATGACTACACGTCAGGTTCTTGCTCCAGTATGCACCTGTCAGAGAGGGCAGAGAGAACCAGGAGTGTTACACAAAAGTGTTTCCTCCATAATGTAGGAAACATCAGGAGAGGGGAAGAAGAATTCCCAAGTTATAAAGGAGCACTTCCTTTACCCATAATGCTTTTTCTTTTCCTGAAATTCTGTCTGATTTAATATTGTTGTGCCAGCTTTCTTGATTGGCATTTTCCCGATGGATCTTTTTCTGTTCCTTTAAATCTTTCCATGTCATTGTTCCTCAAATATGTCTCTTATAAGCAGAATATAGCTGCTTTTTTTTTTTTTTTTTGGTTCTGGAGATTGAGGCCGGGGCATTCTACCTCCGAGCTACACCCCCAGCCCTTTATTTTTTTATTTTGAAACAGGGTCTCACTAAGTTGCTGAGGCTGGTCTTAAATCTGCAATCCTCCTGTCGCAGCCTCCCAAGTACTGGGATTACAGGTGTGTGCCACCACGTTCAGCATATAGCTACATTTTTAGATTCAATTTGATAGTCTGATATCTTAAGTAGGCTAATTTAGTCTATTTATACTTATTGCAACTACTAACATATTTGAAATTATTTCTAATCTATCATTTTATATTTTCTATTCCTATGGTATTTTTTCCTTCCTTGACTTTAACTGAATAAAGTTATGGGCATTTTCGTTTTTGTTTTGTTTTGTTAATTCTCTTTTTATCCCTCTGTTAGTTTGGGAGCTATAGATTATATTTCTATATCTCTCGATATACATATTTATTTTTCCAATAAACTCTAAAATCGCTACCTCTCTCCTGGGGGAGGTAAAAGAAAAACAATACAATATGTTTTATACACTGAACTCGTCCCTTCTCGTCCTTGCTATTTTTTTTTTTATTCTTTATTTTGAAACAGGGTCTCACTAAGTTGCAGAGGGCCTCACTAAGTAGCTGAGGCTGGCTGAGAACCCGTATCCTCCGGTCTCAGCCTCCCAAGTACTGGGATTACAAGCGTGTGCCACTACACCCGGCTTGTCCTTGCTATTTTTATTTATAAATTTAGTTCTAGCCTCCTTGTAAACATGCCAAAAATCACTTCTTTCTTCCAGTCAGTAATTAAATTTATCAACATATTTTTCATCTATTTCTTATTACTTTTTAATTTTATCTTTTCTTCTGGGTTCTTTTTTCTTCTGGCTGAATTATATCCTTTAGTAATTCTTTCAGGGAGACTATAAGTAGTACACTCCGTTTGTTTGTTTCTTTCTTTCTTTGAAAACAGTTTTAGTTTGTCTTTGCCAGTAGTTTTTCTGGGTGTAGAATTTTAGGCTAAGAGGGTTTCTTTTTCTTTTTCTTTTTCTTTCTTTTTCTTTCTAGTTGCTGGTTTTCAACACTCTAAAGATTGTTGTCTTCCAACAAGTATTACACAGCTAAGGAGAAATCTGCTCTCAACCTAGTTGTCACTACCTCAAACATAATCTGGCTTTATCCCCAGGTAGCCTTAAATTTTTTCTTAATCCTTGATTCTTGATGCTTCTGATGTCTGGAAGTATTGTTTTGTTTTAAAACTGTGCTCAGCAGCCAGGCGTGGTGGCGCACGCTTGTAATCCCAGTACTTGGGAGGTGAGACTGGAGGATCCGGGTTCACAGTCAGCCTCAGCTACTTAGTGAGGCCCTCCGCAACTTCGTGAGACCCGGTTTCAAAATAAAGTATAAAAATTGGGCCAGGGGTGTAGCGCGGAGGTAGAACGCCCCTGGGTTCAATTCCCGGTACCGCAAAAAAAAAAAAAAATTATGCTCAGCAGCAGGTTGCGTGCTTTCTTCAATTCTGAAATATTCTCGACGATTACTCTGGATATTTGCTCACTAATCTCTCTATTCTTTCCTTCTAGAACTCCTTTGAGACAAATTCTGAGCCCACTCAGTCCATTATCCATATATCTTATTTTCTTTTTCATATACTTAATCTCTTTATCTGTGCTCTGCTCTGGATGAATTCCTTGGGACAAATTCACTCTTCAAACAAACTACATTTTACTCTATGTGTTTATTTCCACAACTATATTTTATTCCTAAAATTTCAGATTGTTTTCCTTACACACCCATGTGCTCTTGATTCCTTTCTCTGTATTACAATTGATTGTCCTTTTTTTTTTGCAGTACCAGGGATTGAACCCAGGGGCGTTCTACCTCTGCGCTACACCCCCGGCCCTAGTTTTTATACTTTATTTTGAAACCAGGTCTCAGGAAGTTGCAGAGGGCGGATTGAACCCAGGGGCATTCCACCTCCGAGTTACACCCCAGCCCTATTTTGAAACAGGGTCTCACTAAGTTGTTGAGGGCCTCACTAAGTAGCTGAAGCTGGCTGCAAACCCGGATTCTCCGGTCTCAGCCTCCCAAGTACTGGGATTACAAGCGTGCGCCACCACGCCCGGCTGTATTGTCCATTTTATAGATGCCATTCATTCTTTGTCTTTTTTTTTTTTTGCAGTACCGGGGATTGAACCCAGGGGCGTTCTACCTCCGGGCTACACCCCCGGCCCTAGTTTTTTATACTTTATCTGAAACCGGGTCTCACGAAGTTGCGGAGAGAGAGAGACAGAGAGAGAGAGAGAGAGAGAGAGAGCACCGAGGCTGGCCGCGAACCCGGATCCTCCGGTCTCCGCCTCCCAAAGTACTGGGATTACAAGCGTGCACCACCACGCCCGGCTCATTCTTTGTCTTTTCAAGACCTTAAGTATGTTTAAGTCATTTTGAAAGCCTACCACTATTTGCATTTCATCACCAGCAAATCTATCTCCCATGTGTTGACATTTTGGCTGTCTTTCTTAATGTCAGTTTTCCCCAGGTGCTTGGAATACTCCACCCACTTTTCTCTATTCTCAGTGCAAGTCATCCTGGTTCAGGCCCCATCTTAGCTGTTGGTGTGCACGGCTCTGCAGCACCATTCACATTATACAATCCAGTGGCCTGGGTCATCACCTGCAAACAACACCTGGCTCCTTGCCGCGGCCTCCTGACTTGGCTTCCTGCTTATGGCCTTGCCTTTCCTCTAGGCTACACACCTTATTCTAGCCAGTGACACTTCTATAGATATGATCGTGATAGCCTCCCTTCCGTAGCTCTCCTAATCCAAGCTCCTAAACATCATCTGTACATGATCTAGCGTTTCCTTACCTCTAGAACGATCTCTCAACTCTACACACTCTCAGACACAAATTCTGCACTTAAACCATTTTGAACTTCTTTCAGTTCTCCCATACCATCTATCTTTTGCACCACCCTCACTAGCCAACAATGAGCCATGTCCACAAGAAGATGAGTAAGACTAAGAGGAAGAAGAATATCTAAATGGGGTGGGGGGATGATAGCTTCAGTGGTAGAGCACTTGCCTACCATATACAAGATCCTAGGTTCAATACCTAGGATCTGCGAGAGGAGAGGAGAGGAGAGGAGAGGAGAGGAGAGGAGAGGAGAGGAGAGGAAACGACAAGCCAGGTATGGTGACACACACCTGTAATCCCAGTACTTGGGAGGCTGAGACAGGAGGATCCCAGGTTCAAGACCAGCTTCAGCAACTTAGTGAGACTCCCAGCAATCTAGTGAGACCCTGTGTGAAAATAAAATATAAAAAATCTGGGGGTGTAATTCGGAAGTAAAATGCTCCTGAGTTCAATCCCCAGTATAAGAGGAAGGAAGGAAGGACTACAGTAAATTATTCTTAATAGTCTGCTTGGATTTGAGTTTCTATGACTGATATTTCATTTAAAACATTCTTCTATATTCACAAGGAATATTAGACCCCACTTTTCTTCTTTTTTATTGGTATCTCATTTGCCTGATTTTTTTCATAAGAATCTTCTAAGCATTATCAATTTATTTGAGAACTTCTCCACATTTTTCTATTCTCTTGAACAGTTTAAATAACACAAAATCTGTTCCTTTAAAGTTTAAAATATCTACCCACAAAACTATTCAGATCTAGAAACATTTGGAGAGATAATTCTTTGAGAATTTTTCTAATTTATTGGTGCATTTGGGTTTTTTTTTAACCTCATCTTGAGTTACATTTGGTAATGTATACTTCCATAGAAGGGCGTCTGTTTCAAATAACATTTTCAATTTAACAACATGAGTTGAACATAGTATCCATTAATAATTATTTAGCCCTCCCTTCTACAATTATATGTCTTTTATGCTTAATTTTGTGCATTTTTATCTTCTCTTTTTATCTACCCTTGACTAGCTAATTTTCGTTTTCCCCCAAAGAAGCCTAGATTCATTTATCAAGTCTTGTGTTTTTTTAATTTCTAATTTATTTCTGCTTTTGTCTTTGTTAATTCCTTCCTCTTACTTTCTTAAGGTAATAATATTAATGATAATAATAAGAGCAGCTACCATTATTGCATTATTGAGTAACTATAATATGTCAGGCCCTAGCCCACCAGGGCACATAATCACTCAATAATTTTAAGGGGATACTATCATTGCCATTTTACAGATAAGGAAATTGAGGCATAGGGAATTTACTAACAGCAAAAACAACTTGTAAATGTCATTCTCTCTTATTTAATGAGAAATTGTTTAAGGAAATGAATTTTCTTCTAAGTAATTTTGAATAAAACCCAGAAGTTTTTATGTATAATGTTGTAAATGTCATTCCTTTATAAATATCCTTTAACTATAGCTTTAATTCCCTCTTTGGTCTAAAAGTTGTTACTTGGGAAAGTATTGAAATGGTTTACTTCTTTTTTTTTTTTTTTTTTTGCAGTACCGGGGATTGAATGCAGGGGCGTTCTACCTCCGCGCTACACCCCCAGCCCTATTTTTTTTTATACTTTATTCTGAAACCGGGTCTCACGAAGTTGCGGAGGGCCTCACTAAGTAGAGAGAGAGAGAGAGAGAGAGAGCTGAGGCTGGCCGCGAACCCGGATCCTCCGGTCTCCACCTCCCAAAGTACTGGGATTATAAGCGTGCGCCACCATGCCCGGCTGGTTTACTTCTAAGTGGTTAAGTGGATTTGCAAAAAGCATTCTTTTGTTATTAGTTTCAAGTTTTATTATCATTGTATAAGTGAGTACATTCAGCAGAATCTTTGCTTTTTGAAATCTATTGAGGCATACTTCATGGAGTTCAAAAGTTCCTAAATCTACTTGCTATCAAGAACTGCCTACAAGTGAGACATGGTGGCACACGCTTGTAATCCCAGTACTTGGGAGGCTGAGATGGGAGGATCGCAGGTTCGCAGCCAGCCTCAGCAACCTGGTGAGGCCCTCTGCAACTTAGTGAGACTCTGTTTCAAATAAAGAATAAAATAGGGCTGGAGGTGTAGCTCAGAAGAATGCCCCTGGGCTCAATCTCCAGCACCACACACACACAAAAAGAACTGCCTACAAGATTTTTTAAAGTAGAAATTTCGAATCACAGCCCAACTTAAAAAAGAATAAAGCTTATGAACAGACAGTTCACAGCAAATAAATACAAATGGTTCTTCAATCTATGAAGAGACGTCTCCCAATGGTCGGTAGATTCTACGAGGCTGTTCTCAGGGCACACAGAGGTTGTTAGAATGTTTTTCTCAGATTTTAGGCTGCAGAGCTGGCTGTGATCAATTTGGGACACCAATAAAATAATCCAGAAGTCCATGGGGAATAAGGAAGCAGCTGGGACAGCAGTTGCTGCCAGCAAGGGAATTTCATCTCTGGATAAATACTTCTTTGTGTCAGATAAGGCTGCTGAGCCATGGGGCCAACTTTTTATGCCTGCTTTCCAGTTTGGCCTGGCAGTCACCCCAAGTACATGATGTGACTGTCCAGCTTCCTAGCTATTTTATGGCTTCTCTCTGCCACCCTAACCACTGGCTTTCTCCTGGGGAGAGCCACGTGTACGCTTACACTTGGATTCCCCAGGGTGTTGATTTCAAATGCTGTTGACTCAAAACACCAAAAGTTCTTCTATGTGGAAAGACCCCTGACCATTCAGGGCTTCTTCTCACTCCCAAAGAGTACAGATTTCTTCCAGAATCTCCAGTTTCATGTATTCCCACACTACATTGCTTTCTTTCGGCTTGTTTGTCTTGTTTTTGGTACTGGGGGGTTTGAACCCAGGGGCATTCTACCTCTGAGTTATACTCCTAGCCCTATTTTATTTTATATTTTTGAAACAGGGTCTCACTAAGTTGTGGGAAGCCTCGCTAAGTTGCTGAGGCTGGCCATGAACCTGTGATCCTCCGGTTTCAGCCTCACAAGTACTGAGATTACAAGCATGTGCCACCATGCCCAGGTTACATTGCTTTCTAAAGAAGGGGAACTGGGGTTCAACTCAATATCACCTACATTTTGGTCCTAACTGTCCCATAGATTATAATTAAAGAAAAACCAAATAAGTCTGTGTTGTATCTGGCAGCTTTTTCTAGCATTCAGTCCTGACGCAGCATTTCAGATAGGATATAGCATTAGAAAAGGGGACTTAAGCTGGGTGTGGTGGCGCACGCTTGTAATCCCAGTACTTGGGAGGCGGAGACCGGAGGATCCGGGTTCGAGGCCAGCCTCAGCTACTTAGTGAGGCACTCCGCAACTTTGTGAGACCCAGTTTCAAAATAAAGGATTAAAAAATAGGGCCAGGGGTGTAGCTCGGAGGTAAAACACCCCTGGGTTCAATCCCTGGTACCTCAAAAAAGAAAAAAGAAAAGGGGACTTAGATCCTTGTGGCTAGTTGTCACCTTATGCAAAAATTCCATGCACTGGGGGTCTGGTTTTATTAAGAAAGGAAGCAATTTTCTTTTCAGAGGCTAATCTAGCCAGAAATCCTATTTGGAGACATGGATCCAAGTATTATCCCCTCCAAAATCCCCTCTCTATTTTTAATTGGCTCTTCCACGCCCTGAAAATATGATGGCTACCTCACTGAACCTCTGTAAAGACAACCGCTTCTTTTCTACATAAGAAGCAAACCAAGGTTGGATGGGGGCTGATGGCCACACCCCTCCTGCCTCTGCCAAAGTGGGGTTATGGGTCCTTGTTGTCTCCTGTATTTATCTCAAAATTGGGGTAGAAAAAAATGTTATTGCTCTCTTCCAAATACCTTCAAGACAGGTACATTTAGATTCAACAAATATGGATCAAGAGCTTGACAGGTTCCTAGCATTCTACTAAGCACCAGCCCTTGGCCTTCCTGGATTCTCTACCCCATTCCCAATCAGGGACAGAAATAAATAAGACACAAATTCCTCTGGGCTCCCTCTGGGCAAATGATTGAAATACTTGTGACATATACATTTTTCTCTCTTGCTAGACCATAAGCCTTTAGGGAACAGGGACCACATCTCAGTCATCAGTGTGTCCCCAGCACTTGTCCCTCTTCCTGGTATTCGGGAGGTTTTACAAAACATGTTGGTTGAACCAAACAGAAACAGTTTCTATCCTTGCCCTTGAGGAGGCCACAATCCAGAGAGATGCCCTGGCTTCAGTGACAAATCAGTGCTGCTGTCATGAACGTCACTCCAGCTCCAGGACCCCAACATACAAGACAGGTATTTTGGGGATCCACATTCCCTGACCAGGTGGTCACCGCGGGCAGCATGCTGGCCAACCCTTTCCAGGGACCTGGAGCAGGTCTCAGCTTGAAGAACCACACTGAGCCATCCTTTTGTCTTCCCATCTGCCTCAGAGCCACAGCCCATCACAAGAAAGAGAGGCAGGCTGGGGTCTGCTCTAGATGACCCTGAGAATCAGCCAGCTGGCGCCACCTGGGTGCTGCTGCCTGGCAACTTCCCGTATAGTCCCAGGATTCCAGCAGGTCTGTCCTTCCAGCACACCTAGGTCACACTGGTATTTCTACCCCCTCCCCACTGACAGCAGCCCTGGAAGAGGCGTAGCCTGGACCAGTGCAAAGCCCCACCTGAGAATGATCCGAAGGTACTCAATCCCCTCTGCTTCCTCACACTTGATGGACAGGATCAAGTTCCCCAGGCTGCTACCAGTGCAGTAGAAGTTTAGATGATCCTAGAAACAAAAGTCAGTTGTGAGCGAAGAGGAGGCAAGCCTCCAGACAGGTCACCCTAAACCACCTCCTGCACCAGGAGAGAGAAGCCCCACAGGAAGGAGAAAGCAAAGGATGCTACTGCTGCGGCTGCTAGAGGTGGCGGTGGCCATGGTGATGATGATGATGATGATGATGATGATAATGATGAAGAAGAGGAGGAGGAGGAGGAAGAGGAGGAAGGAGGTGACATCAACAGGCCCCAACCACTGATTCCTCTTGATGTGTCAGGCACTGTGCTACAAGTTTAGTACCCATTATCCTTTTTCTTTTTGTACTGGAGATTGAACCCAAGGGCATTCTACCACTGAGCTGCACCCCCGGCCCTTTTTATTTTATATTTTGAAACAGGGTCTTGCTAAGTTGCAGAGACTGACCTCGAACTTGGAATCCTTCCGTCTCGGCCTCCCAAGTACTGGGATTACAGGCCTGTGCCACCACACCCAGCTCCATTGTCTTCTTTACTCCTGACCATGACGTTTTATGTGGGAGATGGTGTCATCCTTCCCATTCCACAGATAGGGAAACAATGTTCAGGGAGGTTAAGTAACTGCTCAGGGTCATACAACCAGCGAGGGACAGATCCAGGGCTCAAACCCACATCTGTCTCCACCATGAAGCCCAAGTTTTTCACTACCAGATGTTCCCAGGGGGCAGCCCTCACCAATCCAGACTCTGAGGGAAAAAGCGAGGAGGCACTCAGCACCTCCACCCAAGGGGAGCTGAGAGGTCCTCTGCACCAGCAGGCCTGTCCCTGGCTCAGGGAGCATGAGCTACAAATGCATGGCTTCCTGGAGCCCACCCACTTCCAGGACCCACCAATTGAATCAGGGCAGGGCCCTGGAATCTGCATTTAACAAGCTCCCCTGGGGCTCAGGGGTTTGGATGCGACCTCCTTGCGTGAGACTCTGCAAAGCTGCCTTAGGCTAGAAACTTCAGGAATCCGTCCTGGGACTTAGGGAATCTAGCAAATTTAAAGGACAGAGT
Organism: Glis glis; assembly: GCA_004027185.1. Lineage (NCBI taxonomy): Eukaryota > Metazoa > Chordata > Mammalia > Rodentia > Gliridae > Glis > Glis glis. The sequence goes on from PVJS01015240.1 coordinate 28,189, forward strand.
ATATTTAAAGAAATCTAACTTTGTCACTTTTAAGCCAGCAGAGGCTCACAGCAACACACCATGCAGTCCAAGTGCTCAGGGGACCTGCCTGAATGAGGAGGTGAGAGATGTTTACCATGTAAGTACAAACAGAGATTTTCAAGATGGAAGGACATATTCCTCCCAGAGCAGGTAAACCTCCACCCCACCGTCCTTCACGAAACACACACCCATTCCATCGTCTCCACCCATTCCATCACCTCCTGCAACATTTGCTAGGGTTGGTCCCCACAAGGACCCATCACAGGGACTCTGCACCGTCCCCTGCCCCAGGACATTGCCAATCAGACCTCTCCAGCTAATACAGAGGCAGACAGTGAGGAAGGAGTCAGACCTAAGAAGGAGAACAGAAGGTGGTATGGTTTAGCTATAAACTGTCCTCTGAAGAGCTCATGTACTGATTTTCAGAGGTGATATAATTGAATCATGAGGGTTCTAATCTCATCAACGGATGAATCTATTGTAATGGATTTACTAGGCAGTAACCTGGGTAGGTGGAGTGTGACTGGAGTGGGTGGGTCACAGGGGTTTGGGCTTGGGGACTATGCACATGTCCATGGACCCCCCTTCACTAGCTCTCTCTGCTTCCAGCCTCCATGATGTGAGAGCAGGGCCCTTACACGCTTGTGCCCACACTCTCTCTCCACTTCCCGCCACCATGCCCTGAGCGTTACAGATGTGACCTGGCCTAACATGGACTGAGCCCTCTGAAATCTCCAGAACTGTGAGCAAATAAATCTTCCTTCCTCTAAGTTCTGGTCATCAGGTATTTTGGGTCACAGTAGTGAGAATGCTTATGAAACAGACGGACACTAAAGAGAGGACCCCTGACTCCCTCCCGCCGCGCACTTCCCCTCTGGAGCTCTCTTCTCCCAGGGCCCCAGGGCCTCACCTTTCCTAGGAAGTGCCTGCGATAGGCCCTGGCTTCCCCCTTGCACTCAAGCTTGTAGCCGAACGTGTTGGGGCTCAGGCTGTCCTCTTCCTCCTCCTCACAGATGCTGCTGCCCAGTGATGTCGGTGTGCCCACATTCTCCGGGTCCTCGATCCAATAGCCCCCAAACTGGGGCAGGATGATCAAAGGGTACGGGCCTCCCTTCTCCACAACCTGGAGGCAGAGGGAGGGTCTTGCCCTGCAGTCTGCCCTGGGACTGCAAGGGAGAAGAGGGGAGGGATGCCAGTGGGGTCCCCTCCCGCCTCTGAACTGCTCCAACAAGGAGCCTGGTATTTAAGGCCAAAGACAACAGGAATCGCTCCTCTGAGCCCCCACAGCATCTCCAGCTTCACTGGCCCACCCTGTGGCCCTAGAGTCGCAGGCCTAGATGGACACTCCTGATTTAAACATGGAAAAGCTGAGGTCACAAAAGCAAAGACAGGAACAGGCCTCAGGCACTCAAGTTCCAGACCCAAGGTTCTCTCCCACATGGGGCTGGGAAGGGCCATGATCTCCCCAGGGGTGGGACTCAGATCAGGCTGCAGTGCAACCAAGGGGGCTCCTACCTCATCAATGCTGGGGTATGGGATATAATCGTCCTGCAAGACAAACCAGATGACACACCGTTAGTCCTGGGAGTGCCCAGATCACTGTTTCCATGGCCTTTTCCCAGGTCCAGGGAGGGGAGTGCATTGGGAGGCCTAGCAGGCCACACTAGGGCCTAGGGAAAAGTACATGAGATGGAAGAACAGCCTAGAAGCAGCTCTGGGATCTGATATTGGTAGAGCAAATCTCCAAACTGACAGAACCCAGCAAAACAAAGATGTAACATACCAAGTACTGACCTTGTCACCCCTTGTGAGACCAGCTTCTCACCCTAGGGGTGCTGAAATAGGGTGATGACCCTAGTCTCACCCAGAAGTCCTCCCCAGGTGATGAGCTGCACCCTTGGGCCTTGGAAACAGAGCCTAAAGCTGAGCACTGATGGTGCTCAGAACCCAGAGTCTGACATCCCTAAACATATGCCACTGTGCAGGGGCATATGCGGAAAGGGGTGGGGAGGAGCCACACCAGGCCACCAGTCCTGGGCCTCACCTGAGGCCTCCACCCCCAGCCTGCTCTGAATATGTCTTTTATTTTTCCTCCAGTACTGGGGATTCAACCCAAGGGCACTCTACCTCCAAGCTACACCCCCAGTCCCCCCACTTTTTAATTTTTTGTTTTGAAACAGGGTCTCGCTAGGTTGCTGAGAGTCTAGTTACATTGCTGAGGCTGGTCTTGAACCTGCCATCCTTCCTGATTCTGTCTTCCAAGTATTGGGATTACAGGCGTGCACCACCACACCCAGTTGAAGCTATCTTAAAGGGACCAAGCCAGCTCCCCCTTTGCTGCCCACCAGGCGTGACTCTAACAAGGGTACAGTCACTTGGTAAAAACCAGAGGGTGCAGGCTCCTTGGTAAAAACCAGAGGGTGCAGAGTTCTTGGTAAAAACCAGAGTTAGACAGGCATGAGGTGGAAGTGCCCAGCACACTCACTGCTCCTCCCGCCCTGGCACACCTGGCTTCCACCTCAGCCACCTGCCCACCTTGTTCTTCTGGGGTCCGGGCTTCTGCTCTTCAAGTTTGATTCCCTGTGGAAACAAGGAAAAGAGGATCCGTGGAAGCAAAGGTCACAAAAGAAGGGTTGAACAAAGGGGTGTCTGGGCTCCTGGCCTTGCTGGGGGTCAGTGATGACCACAGCGGCAGTGGCTGACGGCTCTAAGCCCTTGCAGGTCCCATGCCTTGTCAACTGCCAGTCCTCACCGCAGCCCCAGAAGAGGCAGCTGGCAAGAGCCGGGACTCAGGTAAGATCACTCAGGTTCAAATCCCAGTGCTGCCACTCGCCAGCCTGATTCCCTTGGGCAAGTCACAGAAACCTCTCTGTGACTCCAAGACTTCATCTGTAAAATGGGAATGAGATGGCATCCACCATTGTTGTGAAGGTTAAAGATTAATAATGGATGAAGCCCTTGGAACACTGACTGGCATATGGCAAACACTGTGGGTTGTCATCATGGTAGGGCAGCAATACTATCATCCCAGAACCTAAATATCTTCCCTAGAGACATCGGGCCAGCAGGTGAGGGGGGAGTTTGGGGACCCATGTCTATTGGTGTCAGAGCCTCTTGCATGCAGCTTCATCCTCTCCCTGAGGGACGGGCCTGCAGGTAATAGGCAAGAGGCCTGGCCCAGGTCATTCTGCTGCAAGTTTCCTCCTATCTGTGACCCTGGGAGCCTCCATAGCTACATCTGTAAAATGAGGAGTAAGCCACCTCCACCCACCTATCCAATCTCAAAGATGCAAGGAGAGCCAGGCATGGTGGTGCATGCCTATAATACCAGTACTTGGGAGGTTGAGACAGGAGGATCATAGGTTCAAGGCCAGCCTCAGCAATTTAGCAAGACCCTCAGCAACTTAGTGAGACCCTGTTTCAAAATTTTTTTAAAAAGGACTGGATTAAAGGGACTCACCTGCAGATGCCTAGGTCAGTGCCTTACTTCTGGGACCAGCGCCTTTTCTGGAAGTCCTATAGTTGGGTTCTAACTTAACTGGGTTATGTGGGAGGGAAACACCTGGTGCCCCAAGACTATCTGAATCAGTCAGGTGAGGGTATGAGCTGGTGGGGAGACGAGTCCAGAAGCAGCCCCTGCCTGATCACAGCACTACCACACGGGACTGTAACCTTCCAAGGCAAGCTTCCCCTGTGGCCTCCTTCAAAGCTCACAGTACCTTTCCACAGTGAGGAAACTGAGCCCCCCCGAGGAAGTACTGTACCTAAAGTCACCCAGCTAGAGAGTGACAAGGCTTGGATCTGAGGCTGGGTCACCTGTCTGCCAGGCACATGACCACACCCCACCCTCCCTGGACATCAGTGCTGCAAACTGGGTGGATATAGATGTGGCTTCCCTGGACTTCTCAGGGCTGAGTCACCGGCAGCATTGTTCAGGAGGGTGTGGGAGGGCGCCTCCCACTAGACAGGTGTTCCTCTCACACAGGGGCAGAAAACCACCTGGGTGGCCCTGCAGACCCTATGGGGGCTGGAAAACTGGGCAGGTGGAGGTGGGGGAGTGATGTCAGGAGTTTGTTTTGTTTGTCCTGCATTAGTCATCCCTGTCTGGGAACAGTCCCTGGAGCTGGAGAGCAAACCTCCTCCTAGCCCTCAGCCACTCCACCCGTCCCCCACAACAGAGCCACTGCCCCAAGACTAACAGCCTCAAGGCAGGTCTGAGATCACAGTGCAATAGGCACATCCCGTACCCCACCCTCGGGAGAAATGGAAGCTCAGAGAGGGAAAGTTAGCTGACCAAGGCTATTCAGCTAGAGGCATCCGGGTTAGACCTGAATGCAGGACTGAAGCATTCAAAGCGTGCATGCCTAACTCTGGCTTAACAGAGCTTTGTGCCCTTCTTCAAATCCCAAGACTCTGGGGCTAGGCGCCACGGAGCCTGGATCCTAGTTTTAGCTCTTCACAACTAGCAGAGCCACTGGGGCACTTCATTGCTCTGAGGCTTAGTTTCCACAATTGCAAGATGAGGAGAGGTGGAGCCCATGCCCCAAGGACAGAATCCAGCCATGCCACACAGGCCTTTCTCAAACCCCTCCCCCAGAGGTGCGTTTCATACCAACAGAGCTGCTGGAAACTGTGGCGCCTCTGAGGCCAGCACCCAGTAGGCACGCAGCAGAGTCTCACACACTGGGAAGTTTACCTTCCATGGTCTCAATTGAGATGGAAGCAGCAAACCAGCATGGGTGTCAGCTGTCACAGAGATGGAGAGGCACAGTGAACATGACCCTGCCAGGCGTGGCCTATAATCCCAGTACTTGGGAGGCTGAGACAGGAGGAGCGCAGGTTCGCGGCCAGCCTCAGCTACTTAGTGAGGCCCTCCGCAACTTTTGAGACCCTGTTTCAAAATAAAGAATAAAAAATAGGGCTGTGGGTGTAGCCCAGAGGTAGAATGCCCCTGGGTTCAATCCCTGGTACTGCAAATAAATAAATAAAAGGGCTGGGGTGTAGCTCAGAGGTAGAATGCGTCTGAGTTCAATCCCTAGTACAAAAAACAACAACAACAACAACAACAAAAACCAGGACCCCTGCTGCCCAGGAAAGGCTCCCAATCTAACTGAGAGGTGAACCCAGCAGCCTCTAAAAACAGAACAGTATGAGGCTAGTTAAGAGGGGCTAAATTATGTGCTCACACAGAGAAGCACTGTGTGGAGAGGGAGGGGACTCCAGCTAGGGGTGAGGACAGGAGGACTGTGGGAGCAATGAAAGAGAAGGCAGGGTGAGCCACCAATCCCCCCAGCTTGCCAGAGTGCTGGGGCCCCATTGGCTTGAGGGGAAAATCCCAGCTTTGCTCCAAGCAGCCAAGCACTTAATTATACCCTGTCTCCTAACTCGTGCGGCGCACACGCCAGCTCTGTTTCCGCAACTTGATTATAAACTCCCTACGTGCGTATAAAATGAGGTTGTAGTCTACACACTGCTGGGCAGAGGAGAATCATAATCATTTACTCGTGGTAATGATACAGCCACTAACAATATCTTTCCCTCCGATTGTGCCTCCCCTTCCTCAATCTCAGGAGACCTGGCAGCCTGGGCGCCATACTGTCCCTCCTCCTGGAGCTTGCACACCCTTACGACAGACTCTACCTCCTCTACTTAGAGCAAAAACTTTCACAGTGCAATGGCTAAGTTCTCTGACTCTGGAGCTACTTACCAGCCATGCTCCCTTGAGTGCTTTATTTAATAGCTCAGTGCCTCAATTTTCTCACCTGTGACACAGGGATGGTAACAGCAATGTACCTATTTCCGAAGGCCTGATCGGGATGCAATGACACCTGCTAATTTCCAAGCCCAGAGAATTGCTTGAAATATGTGCGCCATCATCAGCTTCCTCCTCCTACTCTCTCCACCCACATCAATTAAACCTGGACCTCTGCTCATATTCCCTAGGGAAGCAGCTCTCACCTGCAAGCCCTGACCTCAGGACCCCCACAGATAAAATCCACATAGGCTCAGGTCCCTTATATAAAATAGTGTAGTGCTTGCCTAGACCCTTTGCACATCCTTCTATAGACTTTAAATCATCTGTAGATTACTTATACTGTCTAATACAAATTTTTTTTCTTTTTTGGTACCGGGGATTGAACTGAGGGGCATTCTACCTCCAAGCTACATCCCCAGACCTCTTTAGTTCTTATTTTGAAACAGGGTCTTGCCAAGTTGCTGAGGGTCTTGCTAATTTCACAAACCTGCAATATACTACCTAATACAATAGAAATGCTAGGTAAATAGTTGTTATACTGTATTGTTTAGGGAAGGATGACAAGAAAAATCTCTGTATGTGTTCAGTACAGATGCAATTTTTCCACCAAAATGTTTCCCATCCATAGTTGGTTTAATTCGTGGATTCAGAACCTGTGGATATGACTATGATCATGAAGGTCCCTCCACACTGAACTCTGACTCTTATGTGGTGCCTACCAAGTACTGAGATATAGTCTCTCATTTTACCCCAACCACCATTTCAGTAGGCTTATTTACTTATTTATTTATTATTTATTTATTAATTTATTTATTTATTTTTGGGACAGGGGCAGTCTATCTCTAGGCCACACCTCCAGCCCTATTTTATTTTTCATTTTGAAACAGGATCTCATTAAGTTGCTGAGGCTAGCCTCAAACCTGCAATCCTCTAGTCTCAGCCTCCCAAGTACAGGGATTACAGGCGTGCAATACAGCACAGGGCTCTTTTTCAGACTTTCTTTCCAACCCATTCCAGGAACAATGGGCCCTTTCACACCCTCCCCAGTTGGTCCTCTCCGTCCTCTGCAGGAGCCTCGGACTTTCTGGGCTGAGGGGCCTCTCCTTCCAAGGCACTGGCAGCAAGCATATGAGGTTAGGCTACTTCTCCACTTTGGGGGTGCTCACCTGCATTTTCTCCAGCATCTCGAAGAACTCCGCCGACTGAAAGACACAAAGGAGGGTGGGGAGAGAAAGACAGACATGAGCCAGGAGGCAGGCTGGGAGCCTCCTCACCAACTGCCTGGAAGCTGCACCTGGGGCTTCCCCAGGGACAAGATTCATTTGAGTCCAGAGAGAAGATAATTTGATTTTGCCTTTGCAGAACTGGAAGTCAGAACACCCCACACACAATAGAAGAGAAAAAAACAGGCCTGGGTTGGCAACCGGCTGTGGCAGGGTGCAGTCACTTGGTCTCTTTTGGGGGGAAGGGGACAGCGGGACCCCTGGGAAAAGCCAAGTCTCTTCAAACACCCATGCAGATTCAGCCTCCAGCAAGAGTCACATTCGGATGTTTTCAGCCCAGCAGTGGCAACGCAGGTTTTCTGTCTCCTTCAAAACCTCACTCAGAGGCCGGGCGTGGTGGCGCACGCTTGTAATCCCAGTACTTGGGAGGCGGAGACCGGAGGATCGGGGTTCGCGGCCAGCCTCAGCTACTTAGTGAGGCCCTCCGCAACTTAGTGAGACCCTGTTTCAAAATAAAGTATAAAATATAGGGCCAGGGGTGTAGCTCAGAGGTAAAACACCCTTGGGTTCAATCCCCGGTACCACAAAAAAAAAAGAAAGAAAACCTCACTCAGTACCCCAACAGAGAAGGCCGGTGCATGCAGAGTCAACCCAGCCAGGGCAGCCAAAGGGAACTGAGCCCCTGATGTGCCCCCCTCAGCCACGTCGGCCCCTGCCTCAAAGGCACCACTGGGGACCCTAGAGCTTGTGAAGCCAAGCCTGAAACGCATTCAGCTGAGCCTCCGGGCACCTGGATGGATTATTGTAAAAATCTCAAACTGCATCTGTCCAAACCTTTAACCTATTATGGTGCCACCTTTGTGAACTCCAGGTAAAGGCAGGAAGTGGACTGGATGGTGGAGGAGCTGGAAGCTCCCCCCTAACAAGGGACATACGGGGGTCTCTCAGAAGTCCCCCACTCTCCCCTCCAGGAAAACAGCTCCACTTTACTAAACTAACATCACTGCCCACATCTGCGCACTGGAAAGCCAGGAGACTATGGGTGCCCAGAACAGACAGTCCCTAGACAATACAGAAAAGAGAGCAGTGACGAGGAATAGTGCATCTATCCTTGCCACTTCTATATATTTTAATTGGTACATTGTAATTATACAACATAGTAAGATTCATCGTGATACATTCATACATGCACTTGGTGTATCTCACTCTGCGTCCCACCCCGCCTCCCCCTCCCCCTCCCCCTCCCCCTCCCTGTACATGTTAGCAAGACTCCCTTCCTCTGTAGGCACCAATAAGCCAGAACTGCATGGGGCCTCCACTGCTCTCAAAACTCTTCAGGAGGGCCGGGCGTGGTGGCGCACGCTTGTAATCCCAGTACTTTGGGAGGCAGAGACCAGAGGATCCGGGTTTGCGGCCAGCCTCAGCTCTCTCTCTCTCTAGTGAGGCCCTCCGCAACTTCGTGAGACCCGGTTTCAAAATAAAGTATAAAAAATAGGGCTGGGGGCGTAGCACGGAGGTAGAACACCCCTGTGTTCAATCCATGGTACCACAAAAAAAAAAAATCTTCAGGAGGGAGCCTCCACTGGAAGGAGCCTAAGGAGTCACCTGGAGGGGGTCCATTCCTGCTGCAGAATCCAAACAACCTGTCAGCAATTCAGGATCTAGAGTCTGCAAACCCCACAGGTGAATGTACAGGAGTAGGCTTAGGACACCCACACCCAATGCCCTTGACCAAAAGCAGCCACCAAACACCAAAACCTACCCTTCCTGCTTGCTCTAGGTACAAATGCACCAGCCCCACTGAATTCTTATCAACTCCAGTCTCCCGGAGACCAGGATTACCAGATATAAAGAGCTTGTACAAATCAATAAAGACAGAAAGATGAGCAGAAAGAGGACAAGGGGACAGAAACAATCTATATTTTAAATACACAGACCTCTGACCCAGCAATTATACTTCTAGAAATCTATATTCTAACACACTTAACACGTGTATGCAAAGATAGACACTCTCAAAATGTTCCTCGCTGCATTGTTTGTAACAGGAAAAAAATTGTGAACAACTTAAATGTCAGTCTATAGGAAATTGGTTATAGTAAGCTACATTCATAGCTTACCTTAACAACAAATAAATCACAAATACTATGTCAATAAATTAGATAACTTAGATGAAATGGACAAATTCTGAGAAAACCACAAACTTATCAAAACTGACTCAGAAAGAAATAGAAAATCTAAAAAGACATATAATAAACACAGAGATTGAATTAGCAATAAAAAAAAAACTACCCACAAAGAAAAGCCCAAGCCCAGATGGCTTCACTTGTAAATTCTTACAGGGCTGAGGGTATAGGTCGGAAGTAGAAAACCCCTGGGTTCAATCTCCGGTATCAAAAAACAAAAACTCTCTAAAGAAGAATTAATAGTAATTCCTCATATTCAAACAAGTGAAAAAGCAACCCAGAGTAGGAGAAAAGGTTTTCAAATGATATATCTGACGAAGGGCTCATAACTAGAAATAGATAAGGAACGCTAACAGCTCAATAATAAAAAGACAACTCCATTTTAAAATGGGCAAAGGAAGCCAGGCACACACCTGTAATCCCAGTACTTGGGAGGCTGAGACAGGAGGATTACAGGTTCAAGTCCAGCCTCAGCAACTTAGTGAGACTCTCAGCGAACTACCAAGACCCTGTCTCAAAACAAAAAATAAAAAAGACTGGGAGTGTATCTCAGGTATAATGCCCCTGAGTTCAATCCTCAGTGACACACACACACACACACACACACACACACACACACACACACACGGGGCAAAGGATCTGAATAGATATTTCCTCTAAAGAAGACACACAAATGGACAATAAGGACATAAAAAGACATTCAACATCATGACCCATCAGGAAATACGAATCAAAACCACAATGAGTTCCATTAAAGACTGCTATAATAAAAAAAACAGAAAGTTAGTGTGGGCAAGGATGTGAAGAAATCAGAATTCTCCTATTTTAAATGGTGCATCTGCTGTAGAAAATAATTTTGTAGTTCCTCAGAGAGTCAAACATAGTGTTGCCACATGAACCAGAAATTGCACTCCTGTGTATATATCCAAAAGTACTGAAAACAGGTATTCAAATACTTGTACATGAATGCTCACAGCGGCATTTCTTTCTCAAGCTTGCCAAAAGGTAAAAACAACTCAAATGTCTAAAGGTAAAAGGGTAAACACAATTTATCATGCCACAATGGAATAATATTCAGCTATAAAAAGGAATGAAGTACTAATATCAGCTACGACCTGGAAGAACTCTGAACACATTATAGTATGTGAAAGAAGACAGACAGAAAAGACTACATATATCACATGATTTCACTTAAATGAAATGCCCAGAACAGGTAAATCCATAGAAACAGAAAGTAGATTAGTGGTTGTTTAAGGCTGAGGGGGTTGGGAGCTTAGAGGCTGACAGCTAAAAGATACCAGGTTTCTTTTTGAGGTGAGGAAACTGTTCTAAAAATTGATTGTGGTGATAACTGCACAACTCTGTGGATATGCCAAAAACCACTAAATTGTATACTTTAAATAGGTGACTTTATGGTATTTGAATTATCTCAATAGAACTGTTCAAAAAAATTATGCAACCACTGAAAATCAAAGCTGAAGACTGACAGTGCTTAGATAAGCCTCTCTCCAAGGTACACTGGACAGGAAGTTGAGCAGAGGAGCCGATCCGAGAACACTGCATTGAATATGATATCGCTTTCATAAAAAACAACCTTAAAGCCGGGCGTAGTGGTGCACGCTTGTAATCCCAGTACTTTGGGAGGCGGAGACCGGAGGATCCGGGTTCGCAGCCAGCCTCAGCTTTCTCTCTCTCTCTCTCTCTCTCCCTGTCTCTCTCTCTCTCTCTCTCTCTCTCTCTACTTAGTGAGGCCCTCCGCAACTTCGTGAGACCTGATTTCAAAATAAAGTATAAAAAATAGGGC
>PVJS01015241.1:0-31889 GCA_004027185.1 Glis glis
CGAGAGAGAGAGAGAGAGAGAGAAAGAGAGAGAGAGAGAGAGAGAGAGAGAGAGAGAGAGGAGAGAGGAGAGAGAGAGAGAGATATATAGATCACCCGTGTGCGCATGCGTGCTGAGGTTGGCCGCAAACCCGGATCCTCCAGTCTCCGCCTCCCAAAGTACTGGGATTACAAGCATGCGCCACCACGCCCAGCAGATTATTTTAAAATGACTATCAGCATCATATTTTTTACATCATAAGTATTTCAGTATGTATCTCATGCTGATAAAGACTCATTAAAATCATAACAAAATATTATTGCGCCTGAAAACCAGTATTTTGTAAAAAAAAAAAAAAAGTAGCCAGGCTTGGTGGTGCAATCCTGAAATCCCAGTACTTGGAAGGCTTAAGACAGGATGATCACAGGTGCAAGGCCAGACTCATCAATATAGCTAGGCTTTCAACAACCTAGTGAGACCCTGTTTCAAAACAAACAAAAAAAAAATAAAAATAAAAAGGGCAGAGTGTGTAGCTTGGAGGTAGAATGCCGCTGGGTTCAATCCCCAGTAGCACAAAACAACAACAACAATAACAACAACAACAAAAACTAGTGAATTCTGGTTATGGAAACATAAAAAGATTGGCAATCTTTAAAAACAAACAAACAAAAAGAGTGTAAAACTGAACTAAATTGTCAAAAACAAAAATTTCAGGCTTTGGAACTCAACCATGTAGACAACAAATTGAGAGGGATTATTTATTTAAAAACTGCTAAAGCTTTGAATAAAAACAGCAGGTGCCTGTGTTTTTGCCTGGGGCTTCTCCTGTGCTCTTCCCTGTAGCTTGGTCATGGAGAGCTGTAGATTTTCAGCATGAGTCTGGCCATAAAAAGCAGCATATTTGCTAACAGAGAGAGGGAAGCCAGATTTGGAGCCCAAGCTTTGTCAGCCAAATGTAGTGAAGTTGGGAAGAAACAAATGGGGGGAAACCTACAGCTTTGCTAGGCGAGGTTTTAGCCCCAAGAGACTGGGAACATGAGAGAAGTATGGAAAGACTGAGGTAAGCTCTTCACACATTCCTGGCAGACTGGAAACTACATATGTCCATCGGGGAAATCACAGAGTCCAGAAAAAGTATCTCCCTATCACTCTACACTTCATTATGATGTGAGATTACAATGCACTAATAAAAGTATATATGTTTTTTTAAAAAGTCAAGACATTTGCATGGAGGGAAAAGTTTAATTCATCTACAGGACTCCACACAGAACAATCTACAGATGTTGAAAGGCTCAAGGGTACAAAGTCTACCCAAATCATTGGATGACAATTTAACAGTGCACACAGAAAAGTGGACTACAGGTAGTCAGGCTAAAAATATATAAATAATGTTTCTTTTAACTATGCAAAGATATAAAGGCAAATAGATTCAGTTTAGACCAATGAAAGGGGAAAAAAAAGAAAGAGGGAGAGAGGGAGAGAGAGAGGGAGAGAGAGAGAGAGAGAGAGAGAGAGAGAGAGAGAGAAATAAAGAAAGAAAGGAAAAAGGAAAAAAGAAAAAAGAAAAAGAAATAATAATTCATAAAAATGGAGAAAGAAGCCAAGATTTCTGCAACATAATATCTGAAGTGTCCAATTTTTAACCAAACATTATGAGATACACAAAGGAATCTAAATGAAGCAGCAATAAAAACTGACTCTGCATGGGCCTCGAAGTTGGATTTAGCAAACACCTCAAAGTGGCCATTATAAATATGTTCAAATAATTAAAGAAAACTATGATGATAGTTGAACAAATAGGAAATCTCAATAGAGAAAAACAAGCTATAAAAATTAAAATCAATATTTTAGAGATAAAAAGCACAACAGCTGGAAAGAAAATTCCAATACATGGGTTTAGCAGCAGGTTTGGAAGTTCACAAGAAAAGAATCATTAACCACAAAAAAATAACGAATCAGTAAACTGGAAAAGTTTTTCAATTCAAAGAACACAGAGAAAAAAAGATTAAAGAAAAAGTTATCAGTCTCATAATCCTATGAGACATCATCAAACATGCCAACATACAGATAGTTGGAGTTCTAGAAGGAGAGAAAAGAAAACATGGTAGGAAATAATGCAAAAACTCCCCAAATTTGATGGAAAATGATAATATTTATGTCCAAAACTCCATTTACAACTAGGGTAAATACAGAGATCTATACCTACACTCATCATACTTGATCTGCTTAACATCAAAGATGACAGGAAAATTCTGTTTTTTTTATATTTTTATTGGTGCATTATAGTCTAACATCATAATGTAAGTTCATAGTGATAGTGACATATATGCACACAATACTTGATTGACTTTCCTCTGACTCTCTCTCCACTCACCCCCCTTCCCCATACATGATATTGAGATTGCTTTGGTATTCTCACATACTTACATAATGTCAATTGAAGTGTTTCCTTTGTTAATTTTTTTCTCTTCCCCCTCCCCTAGACCACCTCCCTTGCTCTACTAGGGTTTCTCCTCCATTACTTCAAACTCCTCTTGTATCCTGATTACTCCCTAGCTTCTGCATATGAGAGAAAATATATGACCCTTCACTTTCTGTGCCTCACTAGTCTCACTTAACATAATGTTCTCCAGGTCCATCCATTTTTCTGCAATAACATAATTTTGTTGTTCTTTATTGCTGAGTAGAATTATATTGTGTGTATATCCCATAATTTTGCAATCCATTCTTCTGTTGATGGACACCTCAGTTGGTTCCATAATTTGGCTACTGTGAATTGTGCTGATATAAACATGGATATGCATGTATTACTATAATATTCTGATTTCAGTCCCTTTGGAAAGATACCCAGAAGTGGTATATCTGGGTCATATAGTGGATCCATTACCAGTTTTCTGAGGAATCTCCACACTGATCTCCATAGTGGCTACACTAATTTGCAAACCCACCAACAGTGTAGAAGAGTTCCTATTTTCCCATATCCTCACCAGCATTTATCGTTGTTTGAGTTCTTGATGATTGCCATTCTGATTGGGATTAGATGGATTCTCAGTGTAGTTTTGATTTGAATCTCCCTGATTGCTATGATGTTGAACATTTTTTCATATATTGGCCTTTTTATTTAGTTCACTTAAAGCTATTCATTTTGTTTGATGATTCTTATAATATGCTATTTGATTTTAAATATTATATAATTATATTAATTTTACCATTGATTATTTTAGGATTCCAGATATGAACCACAACTTTGGAAAACTGAGGTAGTTCTACCTCTTCCTTTCTAATTTTAATGCATTTAATTTTCTTGTCAGTTACATAGGCAGTTATCTTCAATATGATGATATTCAATAGTGTAGCTATCATATGCATCCTTTCTTTTCTTCTTCCTGATTTTAGTGGGAAAGTTGGCTTTTGAGATATGTACTCACATATACACATAAATGTATGATATATATGAATGTATGTGCGTTTATGTGTATGCATGCATAAAGACAGCTAATGAAGTATCCATCAATTCCTCTATTCACCTCATTTCTAGTTTATGCTGTACTTTCATTGATTGTTTTCTTTCTTTCATATTAAATTGCTGTCTTCAAGCTGGGTGTGGTGGCTCACACCTGTAATCCAGTATTTAGGATTACAAATGGGAGGATTTCAAGTTGGAGGACAGTCTCAGCAGCTGGGGCTTCTAATACTCTAAAATCATAGTGAGATTCTCAGCAATTTAGCAAGACCCTGCTTCAAAACAAAAATCAAAAAGGGCTGAAGGTGTAGCTTGGAGGTAGAATGTCCCTTGGTTCAATCCCCAGTAACAAATTAAATTAAATTAAATTAAATTAGATTAAATTAAATTAAATTAAAAAATAAATAAAATGCTCTCTTCATCTGTTTAATGGGTATGTGGAATGGCTACTCTGCCCCTTCGTTTCTTTCTTTTTTCCTAAAGTAACTTGGTATAAGATTTAACAGCAACATTTGGCTTTGCTCATTTTTGGGTGAGATCATTATTTTGTGTATAATTTCAAGAAGAAAGTTGACTCAGAATTGCTTTCCTATCTTCCTAGTTGAGATTCTTCTTCTGATGTGTGTATAGGTAATAAAAATATGACTATAATTTCTGAGTTATGCCAGTCTCTCCCTCCAAATTTTAGGTGAAACTCCTTGGTTTCCCCTACTATTTCTCCATTGTATTTTTTTCATTTCTTCAGAGTATGGATTATAGTATTAGTGATTTTTACCCATAGGGTTCTCTCCTAAAAAGAAGGTTATTTTGTTTTCAGAGTTTACGGGGCCCATATAACTCCAGCGCCATCCAACCTTCTTGTGGAACCACACACTCACCACCAACTGATGAGTATCAAGCTCTCTCTCAGTGGCCATTACTCTCCTGTGGTTGACCCATCGTGGACTCCAGTGTGTAGCTGTTTATGACAGAGGGTTATTTGACTTTCAAAATAGTTATAAGCATGTTGCCTTATAGGGGTTTTGTTGCTTTCTATGGTTTGTCTTCATCTAATCAAATTTTGGGATTAATAGTGAGATATTTTTGCCTATTTTGTTGCAGATGTCTATGGTTTTAGTTGTTTTCTAATTGGTGTATTTATATGTACACACATGCAAAAAACTCCAGACATCTGGTAAACTGAGTTAAAATTTACATTTCCAGCCAGGCATGGTAGTGTATGTCTATAATCCCAGTACTTGGAGGCTGAGACAGGAGGATTGCAGGTTTGTGGCCAGCCTCAGCAACTTAGTGAGACCCTCCACAACTTAGTGAGACCGTGTTTCAAAAAGTTAAAAATGTTTCAAAAATATTAAAATAAAATAGGGCTGGGGATATAGCTCAGAGGTAGAATTCCCCTCTGGCTTTAATTCCCAGTACCACATACACACATGCAAAATTAGATTTCCAAGTTGGAACTCATTGTTTAGCTCTGCAGATATATAATAGAATGTGAACTGATTGGCTTGTAAATTGGAAAGGCCAGGATACTCCTGATTATTTCACGAATTAATGCTCAGCACTCTTCCTTTCATGCAGATTTTTCTTACTAAACTTTATAGCATGCCACATTGATGTTTCAGGCAGGAAAGGAGGCAGGCATTGCAGGTAGTAGAGGGAAAGGTGTATAACTCAACTTTGTCCAAATGTAATTTAATTCTCTACCACCCAAAAGTTTTAAGATCAACTTAAAAACGATAAGTTTTCCAAATTCAGAAAAAGTCTAATTATTAAGTTTATAAATATTCAATTTGCTTGGTCTATACTTCCCTATTTCAGAGTTGGGGATATCTATTATTATGAGTAGGAATGATTTCCTCATATGTACTTTGCCTACATAAATCAGATATATGATAGCTAGAAGTCTATTTCACAAAAAATAAGGTAGCACTCATTAGGGCAGGTGACATACAGAACTTGAAAATTCCTTGTGATACCAGCATTCCAATTATTGGAACAAAAGCTGAGAATTATTGGTGACTAAGATTACAGGTTATCTAGATAGGTAATGAAATATTTGCCCATGATTGACTTCTAGTAAATAAAGAGCTTCATATTTCTATAGAGAAATATATCAAGTAAATTCATTGCAAAATTTTTGTGATTGAGTTTTGGAAAGTACTGTTATTAGCCCTGTCTAAACTGGCGTTGCAAACTTTTCCTCTAGGAATAGAGACAGCCCTCAAGGCTAGGTTAATTGTTTACCAATTTCTATTCAGTAATCCTCCATTCCGAAACACTGAATCCCTCTGCCTTAGAAGTTAGGGAATGACATGTTTCAGGTACAGAAAGTAAAAAATAAGCATCTTGTGCTGGTGTAGAGACTGGCCAAGACAACACACCCTGTGACTCTCTCAGAAGCAAAGAGCATTTTTTATCATATTCTAGAATGCGGCCAAACTTACCATATTTCCTTAAAGAATCAGAGATGTGGGATCTTATTTGTATTAAGTCTATAAAACTTTTACACACTTTTGATCATTGCTTATATTACCTTCGTTCCATTTAAAGCATCCTGAATCTTGAATGAGTTGTTTGATGTTCTAATGATACAGGAAAACATATTGTAAATATTTTAGGAATATTTTTTCCTTTTGATGTTTTTTTAAAAAATATTTTATGTAAGTATGATTGGCATAAAAACCTGTACATCCAAAATGGTATAACTTAGTGAATTTTGAGATAAGTATATACCTGAGAAGCCATTATCATAATGTATGCCATAAACATATCCATCAACTTCAAAAGTTTCATTCTGTACTATTAGTTATTATTTATTGTAATAAGGACGTTTAATATATTAGTAGATCCCTAGTACTTACTCATCTTGGATAACTGAAACTTTGTACCTTTTGACCAATGTCTTCCATTTCCCCCACCCTCAACCCCTGACAACCATAATTATACTCTCTGCTTGCCTGAGTTTGACTACTTTAGATTCCTCATATAAATGAAATCATCTAGTGCTTGTCCTGCTGTTTACCATATTTCACTTGGCATACTGTGCTCTATGTCATTTCAAACACGTTGCAACATGTCCCCACATTCTAACAGATGGAAAAATTTCCCTCTGATTTGGTTGGTTGAGAGTTATAAAAATTTTTCTGAGGCAAATCAAAGTTAACTTTAACATAATTGAGTGCCAAGCTTTTTGCAGAGACCTGAATACTGTTGCATTATGATTTATCTATGTTCACAGAATTTTGGATTGTATCCACCCTTTTGACTGAACCTCATTCAAATTAACTCTAAATGGGGACCATGACATTGTATATATAAATGGTCTTTACATTGTCTTCCTAGACTTTGGAGAAACTAGGAAACATTCCACCCATGTTATCAGAACTCATATTTCTGACCACTCAATTATGTTCAAGTTAACTTGATTTGCCGTAGATAAATTTTTATCACTGATTGGGTTGGTCTCAGTCCTATCTCTTCAATGTAATGAGAATAAAGAAAATCTTTAATGAAGATAGTATTGATGCTTTACGAGATCATTTTGCAGAAACTGACAGCCAGACCACGACTGTTCTAGTGGTTATTGCATGAACATATTTTGTTGAAATAATAGAAACATTGCATCATGCATTCCATATCATCTATATGTTATTATCTAGAAGGATTTATTTCTCTACTTACAGAATTGTTCAACACGTGAACTCATAGATGAAAACATCTCTTTTTATATTTTTGTGTTTCAACAACTAAGAAAAGCTTTTCTTTGCAAATAAAATAGAGTCATCATACCCCTTTAGAAGTAAACACTATTTCCCAACAAATAAATATTGTCAGCTCTGAATTTCAGATTTCTTCCATTTGCTTCAATATTTTGATGTGTGAGAAGATCACTTGTCTGTAAACAGTTCATCACAAAACCTATTTGTACTCCAAAAGCAGTGGATTCAATGCCTGTGCTCTTTCATGTGTTCTAATTTTGAGGCTTTTCTTTTTCTACTAGAAGTTTCTGGTTTAGTTTCAAATTATTATGGCTGCCTAAAAAATATATAATAGCTACAAACAAACTAGACAAAATTTGCAACTATTAAAAGAGCAAAGGAAGTAAAAAGTGTTTCTAAGATTGCCATGTTGAAACAAACAGGTTTATGTGGGTGGGATGATGGAATTAAAAATATCACTGATAGTTGTATTATTGTTCATTTTCTTCTTGATGATTTTTTATCATATTGAAATAATGCTGTGTGTGCGTGTGTGTGTGTGTGTGTGTGTGTGTGTGTGTGTGTGTTTTACTGGGTATTGAACCCAGGAACACTACCTCTGAGCTATACCCCCATTCCTATTTTATTTATTCTTTTTGCTTTGAAACATAATCTCACTAAGTTGCTGACAGCCTCACTAAGTTGCTGAGGCTAACCTTCAACCTGAAATCCTCCTGTCTCAGCCCCCAAGTACTGGGATTACAGGTATACACCACCACGTCTGAAATCATTACTGTGTTTCACAGTTTATATAAGTATTAATTTTTAATTCAAAATTTTCTGTAAAGACAAAGAGCCCCAGGTGTTGATCTTGCAGCTGAGAAAATAGTTCTGATTTGGAGCGGCCTTTCATTATTTGTTTGGTGTTGGGACATAGAGACCTGTTAGAGACCCCAGAATCTCTGTGGTGTGACCCTTGAGGTTAGCCACCTTTCTAAGTTTTCAGACTCTCCCAGGTCCTCATTGGTGTCTGTTTCTAAATAGTAAGTAGGTAGACTCATTTTTATCGACCTATCAAGTCTTCTACACTACTTTAATTCCACCATCAATCTGAAATATATGGCACAAGAGAGAAACAACCACTACCTTATCAAAACTGGAAGAGAAAAGTCTAGTGCTCTCTACTTGGCTTTACAATATTACTCCTGTCATTTTTCTTTTTGTTCTAATGGTTTAAAACAAAATACAACAAAAATCACCAGCAAAACACCCCCCCCATATTCTCTCAAAGTTTGATTCAACAACTTTCTAATAACACACTAGTGACTTTGCTTTCAATCTAGAGAAACAGGGACTAGGTTTACCTTTGCACTCAGAATAAACAACATACGGACAGAATGAATGAAACAATGATTCTCAAGATACTGAACATCATTGGTAAGGAAGGATAGGAATTCTTTAGAGATGTGAAACAAGCAAGGTGAGTCCTACAATTGCACCCACTTGCTGCCTGGAGAGAGTTCCCAGGCCACCATGCAGGGATGGAAGTCCAGGTAAAGCCAAGTGGACACCCTGAGTCAAAGCATTAGATGTGGGAGTCCAAGAAGATCAAGGCAGATATGATTTGCAGAGCTAAGTGCTGAACAGGAAAGAGCTACGCAGAAAAATGTCTGGATGTCTGATTCTTCAGTGCAGTACTAATAAGTGTATGCATGTAAGAAAAAAGCAAAGAAAGAACTACTCAGAAGGGTTAGAGATAACAGTGCTTGTAGTTCACAGTAATAGTGCTTGTTCCCACAAGCCAGGCTGGAAAACATCATGACTCAAAGGCATGAATGCATAGAAGGTACCTGCATTGATACTTACCCAGAGTAATAAAAGCATAAGCCCATTCAAAGATTCATATTTGAATACTCATAGCAGCTTTATTTGTCCCAACCTGAAAACTATTTAAACATCCATGGTAAGGTAAATGGAGAATCAAATCATAGTCTATCCATACAAGGAAACACTACTCAGCAATAAAAGGAATGGACTGTTGATATGATCCACACTACAGCACAATTATGCTCAGTAAACGAAGTCAGCAAAAACTTGAGTACATACTGTACGCTTCCATTTACATGAAATTTCAGAATAGCAAAAGTAATCTATAAGTATGAAGAGCAAAAAAGCAAATCAGTGGTTGCCTATATAAATGGGTAGAAAAGAGAGACAAGGCAGCAGAAGAAAATTTGGAAATGATATATATGTTCATGATTTCATTTTGGAATAATGAGTATGTTTTTTATTTTGATCATGGCTAGGTTTCACAGGTGTATACATTTGTCTGGTTTTTTAAACTATGTACTTTAAATATGTGCAGTTTATTTCAAGTCAATCATATCTCAATATGTCTTCTAAAGAAACTGGAAAAAATTCAGAACATACCAACGAACTCTTCTGCAAAAGACCTCATAATGCTGTTCTAAATGTCTCTTGTTTTTTTCCCAAGACACTTTATATTCTTATTTTACGTCTACCTCCAAAATTTTAAAAGTAACCTGGCAATTTTTTTCTGAGCCCTTTCAATGTACAAAAGCCCATGGTCCTATAAACTTTAGTAGAAGCTTAACAACAAGAAAACCTAAATTACTACATTCTCACTGTGTCCATTACCCATTCTTAATTTAAAAAGAATCTAGCAATAAATAGAATTTTCTATACGACTAAGATGGCGTTGGAGTAAGGACACCGAGAGGAGCCTGTCTCTAAATTGTCTCGGGTGCTCCGAACTGAACAGCCATACACATCCCATACGACTTTCATGGGAGATAGGAACTAAAGACAATAACATTTAAGAATATTTAGAAGCCCACCAATTAACACCCAGGCTGAAAAAGGGTAAAAAAAGGGGCAACAAACCAGAGATGGGAGAACAATAGCCCCATCCCTGACTGGGGTACTGGACCAGCAGGAACCTTCAGAAGATCCGAAAAATCTTATAACCAGCAACCTGAGGCCTTTCTCACAGACATCGGGATCATCAACCACAAAATCCCACAGCCCCAGCACAAAAAGATGGAGAAGGTAGACTACATCCACTTCCAATGCAATCCACTGGTCCTCCACACACTCGGAAGGAGAGGTGAGTGCTGCAGCCTCACAGGATAACTGAAAAGAGCCCCCCCCCCCAGAAAAAAAGAGAGGGTGGGGACACAAGCAGTCTGTGGCTGCAGCCGCACATGAAAATCTGAGGAATAGGGCAGGTCTGAAAGTTGCAGACCAATACAGCCTTCTCTACGGAGCGCGGTGTCCCCCCCTGTGCCTAGAACAACCCCGGAGGGACTCGGCGCTAAGCAGACACAGGAAGCTGAAAGCGCCAACGTTCCCCACTTGGAAAGCACCAGGGCTCCCAGCCTGCAATCCAGACAGCCCGGGAGGGACTCGCCCTAAATGGGAGGAGAGTGTCCGCGTTACTGGCCTGCACCCAGGTGGAGGGAAAGAGGGACGCAGACAGCAGAGAGGGCAGCCTTCCCCCACCCCTCCCTACCAGCGCCCAGGCCAGCCGCAGAGTGTCTCCGCCTAAACAGACAGAACCAGAGGAATGTGGGAGGCAGAGGGCACTAGCGTTCCCTGACTGCGCTCAGGCCAGCCCGAGAGGGTCACGGCCTAAACAGGCAGAACCAGAGGGACATGGGAAGCACAGTAGAGGGCACCAGCGTTCCCTGCCTACACCCAGGCAGAGAGAAAAGAGGGTCATGGGCAGCTTTCCCTTGTCTGTACCCAGGCCAGATAGAGAGTGTCTCCGCCTAAACAGACAGAACCAGAGGGTTGTGGGAAGCAGAGGGCACCAGAGTTCCCCACCTGCGCCCAGGGGGAGAGAAAAGAGGGTCTTGGGCAGTCTTCCCCACTCTGTGCCCAGGGCAGCCACAGAATGTCTCTGCCTAAACAGAATCAGAGGGATGCAGGAAGCAGAGGGCACTAGCATCCCCCGCCTGCGCCTAGGCAGAGAGAAAAGAGGGTAATGGGCAGTAAAGTGCACTTCCTTGCCTGCGCCCAGGCTAGCCCGAGAAGGTCCCTGCCTAAACAGGCAGAGTGACAGAGGGACACAGAAAGCGAAGAGTGCTGGCCTTCTCAGCCTGCGCTCAGGCCAACTTGAGAGGGTCTTGGCCTAAACAGGCAGTGTGACAGAGGGACACAGAAAGCGGAGAGTGCCAGCCTTACATGCCTGCACCCAGGCCAGCCTGAGAGGGACTCATCCTAAACAGGCAGAGTGACAAAGGGACACGAGAAGCAGAGGACACTGGCATTCTCTGCCTGATCTCAGGCCAGCCTGAGAGGGTCTTGGCCTAAACAGGCAGAGAGCACCCGTGTTACCTGCCTGCAACCAGGAGGAGAGAAAGAGGGTCATGGGTAGCAGAGAGTGCCGGCCTTCCCCCACCTGTGCCTAGGCCAGCCCAAGAGGGACTCAGCCTAATGGGCGGAGAGTGCCCATTTCCCCCACCTGTGCCCAGGCAGAGAGAAAGAGAGACACAGGTAGCAAAGAGTGTGAGCCTTCCCCTACCTATGCCCAGGCCAGCCCAAGAGGGTCTCTGCCTAAACAGGCAGAGACAGAGGGACTCAGGAAGCAGAGAGTGCCAGTGTTCTTCACCTGTACTCAGTCCAAATAGGTGAACCACCAGAAAAGACTGTCAGACACCAAAGACAAACTAACTACCACTGACAGATGGAACCAATCAGCAGCCCGCACATTGAAGTTTAAAAACACACAGGGTACAAACTGACCTACCCACATCTCTGAGTCTACCCCCTATTACAGAGGTGACAGACAGGCCCATGGACCTCAACACCTGGAACTCATCAACAACACCATTGCAGCGGACACAAGGAACCCTAGAGTAATTGCAACCCAGTACCGACAATCTACTGGCAGAGCAACAGTGGGGTGATACAGGACACAGATTTTGAAGAATGTATTAAAGGGTGATAAACACACAACAGAGAGCTAAGAATAACCATACAGTAGAGGCTAGTCATCTTTAAGGTACAACTAGTAGTAAATATCTACCTCCAGAACAGGTTACTATACAGGGAGAGTGATTAGACATAGGAAACCTACAGAGTGAAAGAGAGATACCAAAAGCAATGAAGATATAAACTTAAGAAACCTGAAATCATGGGTAAGAGGAACCACAAAGAAACAATGAGCTTCCACAACTCCACAATAATAGAACCCATCAGCACAGAAATGCAGGGAATGCCAGAAGGACAATTCAGAACTTTAAGTAGAAATGATACAGGATTTCCTAAAAGAATTCAAAGAGAGCCTGAAAGGAATGAAGGATCAAATAAGCAAAGAATCTGACACCCAAAATAGGAATCAAATAGAGGCTCTGAAGGAAATGAAGGATGTAATAATTGAATCGAAGGCATCAATACAAACTATTAACAGTAGACCAGACCACATGGAAAACAGAATCTCACTCTTAGAAGATGGCCCCTCCAAAAGTGAGCGCATCGTATATAATATAGAAAAAACAATTCAACAGCATGAATTGGACATTGAAGAGATCTCAGCCAATTTGAAAAGAGCAAACCTAGGAATAACAGGCATAGAAGAGGGAATAGAAGCTGAAACCAAAGGAATCAATAATCTTTCCAGAGAAGTAATATTAGAAAATTTCGCAAACATAGAAAGGGAGGTCGACACCCAGGTACATGAAACATATAGAACCCCTAATAGACAAGATCAGAGAAGAGGTTCACCACATCACATAATAGTCAAATTGACTAATGTAGAGGCCAAGGAGAGAATACTAAAGGCAACAAACCAAGTAACATTCAGAGGCAAACCAATAAGAATCACTCCTGACCTTCCAAAACACATCATGAAAGCCAGGAGGGCCTGTGGTGTCATATTCCAAACTCTGAGAGAAAACAACTTCCAACCAAGATTTACCTACCCAGCAAAGATATCTATCAAATTTGATGGGGAAATAAAAACCTTCCACAACAAACAGAAGCTGAAATAATTTATGTCTGCCAAACCAGCATTAGAGAAAATACTCAAAGAGATTAACTATAAAGAAGAGATAACAAATAAATGCCAGAACCAAAGAAACAATAACTTCCATCAAACAGCCAACTAAAAAAGAAAAAAAAAAAACTACCTCAAACAGAAGTCAAAACTCAAAATGTTAGGAATTAAGAATCATCTCTCAATAACCACACTGAATATAAATGAACTCAATTCCCCAATCAAAAGACATAAGGTGGCAAAATGAATCAAAAATTTTAATCCATCTATATGCTGCTTACAAGAAACACACCTTACAAGTAAAGACACTCACAAACTAAGGGTAAAAGGCTGGAGCAAGGTAATCCATGCTCGTGGAACACAAAGACAAGCAGGAGTAGCAAATATGATATCAGACAAATTAGACTTCAAGCCTACACTTATCAGAAGAGACAAAGAAGGTCACTTTTTTACTAGTAAAAGGAACAATCCAGCAAGAGGATATAATGATAGTCAACATTTATGCCCCAAATATAGGTGTGACCACTTTCATAAAACAAATTATTCATGACATTAAGTCACACATAGATCCCAATACAATAATATTGGGAGACTTCAACACTCCTCTCATACCACTTGATCGATCTTCAAGACAAAAGGTCAGTAAAGTTGCTTCAGACCTAAGGAACACCATAGGCCAAATAGACCTACTCGACACATACAGAATATTCCACCTAACTACAGCTGAATTCACATTTTCTTCAGCTGCTCATGTAACCTTTTCTAAAATAGACCATATCTTAGGCCACAAAGCAAGTACTAGCAAATTCAAGAAATGTGACATAATCCCCTGCGTATTTTTAGACCATAATGGAATGAAACTAGAAATCAACTGTAAGAAGACACAGAGAAATCTCATAAACATGTGGAGACCGAACACCACACTGCTGAATGAAGAATGGGTCATAGAGGAAATAAGGGAAGAAATTAAGAAATTCCTAGAAACAAATGAAAATAGGGAAACAACATATGAAAATCTCTGGGACACATTGAAAGCAATATTAAGAGGAAAATTCATAGCACTGAGTGCTCACATAAGTAGAACAGAAAGGCACCAAATAAAGAACCTAATGACACACCTCAAAGCCCTTGAAAAGCAGGAACAGTCTAATCCCAAAGCCAGTAGAAAACAGGAAATTATTAAAATTAGAGCAGAAATCAATGAAGTAGAGAATAAAAACAATACAAAAAATCAACAAAACCAAAAGCTGGTTTCTCAAAAAAATACAGAAGATAGATAAACCATTAGCCAACCTAACCAAAAGAGAGAATCAACCCAAATTATCAAAATAAGAGATGAAAATGAGGCATCACCACCAACAGTGTAGAAATCCAGAGGATTATCAGAAACTACTTTGAAAAGATATACTCAAACAAAATGGAAAACCTAAAAGAAATTGACAAATTTCTAGATACATACAACCTTCCCAAATTGAATCAAGAAGATATAGAAAAATTAAACCAACCAATAACAATCAAAGAGATTGAAGCAGCAATAAAGAGCTTACCATCAAAGAAAAGCCCAGGTCCAGATGGTCTCTCAGGGAATTCTATAAAACCTTTATAGAAGAGCTAATCCCAATATTCCTCAGTTTATTCTATGAAATAGAAACAGGAGTCTCCCAAACACATTCTATGAAGCCAATATCACATTAATACCCAAACCAAAGAGAGACAGCTCAAGGAAAGAAAACTACAGGTCCATATCCTTAATGAACTTAGACGCAAAACTTCTAAACAAAATACTAGCAACACGCATTCAAAACCACATCAAGAAAATTATACACCATGACCAAGTCGGACTTATCCCAGGGATGCAAGGCTGGTTCAAAATACGTAAAACAATCCATGTGATTCACCACATAAACAGAACTAAAGACAAAAATCACATGATCATTTCAATAGATGCTGAAAAAGCATTTGACAAAATCCAGCACCCATTCATGCTAAAATCACTGCAGAGAATCGGAATAGAAGGAACATATCTCAACATCATAAAGGCAATATACAATAGGCCCACAGGAAACATCATACTGAATGGGGAAAAACTTTGAGAGTTCCCCTTAAAAACAGGAACAAGACAAGGATGTCTGTTGTCACCACTCCTATTCAATATAGTACTTGAGACTCTAGCCAGAGTAATAAGGCAAGAGAAGGAAATAAAAGGAGTACAAATAGGAAAAGAGGAACTGAAACTATCTCTATTTGCAGATGACATATTATACTTAGAAGATTCAACAAACTCAAACAAAAGGTTTATAGAATTGATCAACAAATTCATCAAAGTGTCTGGATACAAGGCCGTGCATGGTGGTGCACGCTTGTAATCCCAGTACTTTGGGAGGCGGAGACCGGAGGATCCGGGTTCGTGGCCAGCCTCAGCGCGTGCACGCGCGCATACTTTCACTCTCTCTCACTCTCTCTCGCTCTCTCTCTCTCTCTCTCTCTCTCCCTGTCTCTCTCTCTCTCTCTCTCTCTCTACCTAGTGAGGCCCTCCGCAACTTCGTGAGACCCGGTTTCAAAATAAAGTATACAAAAAAATAGGGCCGGGGGTGTGGCGTGGAGGTAGAACGCCCCTGCGTTCAATCCCCGGTACCGCAAAAAAAAAGTGTCTGGATACAAAATCAATCTTAAAAAATCAGAAGCTTTTCTGTATGCCAAACATAAATCCACTGAAAAAGAAATCCAGAAGGCATTTCCACTCATGATATCCCCCAAAACAATAAAATACTTGGGAATAAACCTAACCAAGGAGGTAAAAGACCTCTACAAGGAAAATTATAAAACATTGAAAAAAATTGGAGAAGATCTTAGAAGATGGAAAGATCTCTCATGCTCTTGGGTAGGCAGAATAAATGTCATCAAAATGGCCATTCTTCCGTGATCTACAGATTCAATGCAATACCCATTAAATTACCAAAGTCATTCTTCACTGACATAGAAAAATCTGTCCTTAAATTCATTTGGAACAACAAAAAAAACCCCAGAATAGCCAAAGTAGTTCTCAGCAACAAGAACCATACAGGAGGCATCACAATACCTGACTTCAAACTATACTACAAAGCCATAGTAATTAAAACAGCATGATATTGGCACAAAAACAGACACATAGACCAATGGAGCAGAATAGAGGACTCTGAAACAAACCCACACACCTACAGCCAATTTATTTTTGACAAAGGGGCTAAAAACATCCACTGGAAAAAAGATAGCCTCTTCAACAAATGGTGCTGCCAAAACTGCCTAACCATATACAGAAAAATAGAAACAAACATCACTTTCTCACCTTGTACAAGAGTCCATTCAAGATGGATCAAAGACCTAGAAATCAGACCAGAGACCTTGCAGCTACTCAAAGAGGGCATAGGCCCAACACTTCAACACATAGGCACAGGTGAAGACTTCCTCAACAAGAACCCAAAGGCACAGGAAACTAAATTGAGGATCAATACGTGGGATTGCATTAAACTGAAGAGCTTTTGTACAACAAAGGAAACAATCAAGAACCTCAACAGAGAGCTGACAGAATGAAAGATTTTTGCCAGCTACTCCTCTGATAGAGGACTCATATCTAGAATATACAGAGAACTTAAAAAAAATCACCACTAAAAAAACAAATAACCCAATCAAATAATGGGCAAATGAATTAAATAGACACTTCACAGAAGAAGAAATACAAATGGCCAATAAATGTATGAAAAAATGTTCAATATCATTAGCAATCAGAGAGATACAAATCAAAACTACCCTGAGATTTCACCTAACCCCAATTAGAATGGCATTCATTAAAAACACAAATAACAACAAATGCTGGTGAGGATTTGGAGAAGTAGGAACTCTAATACACTGTTGGTGGGATTGTGCAATTAGTGCAACCACTTTGGAAAACAGTGTGGAGGATCCTCAGAAGAATGGGAATGAACCTACCGTATGACCCAACAATACCACTTCTAGGCATCTACCCAGAAGATCTGAACCCAAACTACCAGGCTAATGCATGTGTATCTATGTTTATAGCTGCACAATTCACAATTGCCAGACTTTGGAACCAGCCAACGTGTCCATCAACAGATGAATGGATTACAAGACTATGGGATATGTACACAATGGAATTTTATGCAGCCATAAAAAGAACAAAATTACATCATTTGCAGGGAAATAGAGGGAACTGGAGAACATTATGCTAAGTGAGATTAGTCAGTCAAAAAGAGTGAAAAGTCAGATGTTCTCCCTAATATGTGGAAGATAGGTAGAATGGGACTTAGAAGGGACTCCAGACAAAGAAGGAGAAAACCTTAGATGAACAAAGAAGGCGACCTAACTGAGGGAGTTGGGAAGGGGGTGGAGGGAAACACACTAAAGCACATGATGTATATACACAAACTTATAAGACTCAATCACTATGCTGAGCACGAAAAGGAGCGAAGGGGGAGGGAATAGGGTGAGATTTGAGGGAGGGCTAAATAAACAATGTGTGCATGTATGATTCTGCTACTCTGACAATTTTCAAAATGTATAATTACAATGCACCGATAAATGAATATATAAAAAATAAATAGAATTTTCCAAATTATATCATTTATAGCAAACAGTGAATTCTCATGATTTTGAATGTTGACTATACCAGAGTACACTGCAGAATACTACTAAAAAGGAGAAATATCTATCCTTTTCTTAGGATTGGTGATTTATTAAATCTTCTCTTGTGGGCTTAAATAGCACTTGGTATGGAATTTGCTCTGAATTTGTGATCTCTTCTGAAACTAAGGCAAAAGGTGACTTCTAGTGAAAAAAAAATATATATATATATCTTTGAGCAAAAGATTCTAAACATACAGCCCGAGCATTCAGGCAGCTGGGTGAGTTCCATTATCATTAAAACCCTAGGTGAAAACCTTATGAAAGGCCTCTAAGACGTTTTGTGGAATAAAGGTTAGGACATGGGCTACAAGATTCTGAGCCAAAACTGGAGTAGGAATTGGCAGTATAAGGACCAGTGCTGGAGAAATGATGAGGAAATGTCACATCCTGACAAGGAGTAAAGCCACCAGATGAATTTGGGGTAAAATAAGAAGTGGGGCGGGAGAGAATGATATGGAGGTGGGTCAGATTTTAAGCTGAAGAATAAAGGTGTGCTAAGCACCCATGCTACATTCTTGCCTAAAAATCTGAATCAGAATCTAATCAAGAATATATATCTAAAACTGGTTAATGGGAAATATGGACTGATAAAAGAACAGGTTAAATGGTACTACAAGGAAGCAACAGCTAAATTTAAAATATAGGCCATTCTCTATGAATTAAAGATAAAAAGAAATGGCCAATAGATACATGAAGAAATGTTCAACATCATTAGCAATCAGGGAAATGCAAATCAAAACTACTCTGAGATTCTATCTGACCCCAATCAGAATGGCAATCATTAAAAAGCCAAATAACAACAAATGTTGGTGTGGATGTGGGGAAATAGGGACTCTTCTACACTGTTGATGGGATTGCAAACTAGTTCAACCACTGTGGAGATCAGTGTGGAGATTCCTCAGAAAACTGGGAATGGATCCACCATATGATCCGGCTATACCACCACTGCTTTCAAAGGGATTGAAAGCAGAAATATACAGTAATATATGCATACCAATGTTCATAGCAGCCCAATTCACAGTGGCCAAATTATGGAACCAACCTAGGTGTCCATCAACAGATGAATGGTTTACAAAATTATGGGAAATGCACATAATGGAATTCTCCTCAGCAATAAAGACGAATAAAATAACACTATTTACAAGAAAATGGAAGGGCCTGGAGAACATTATGTTTAGTGAGATTAGCCAATATGTGTAACCTAGGGAGTAGTGGGGACACAAAAGGGACTTGGGACTATAGTGGACAACCCTCAGTGGAGGAAGGGAAGTGGTCTAAGGGAAGGGGAAGGGCAAGAAAGAAGTGTATCAATGGAATTACTATCATAAACAATGTGCATATACGAAAATATACCAAGGGCATTCTTGGTACTCCATATGGGGGGGGAGGCAGGGAGGACACTAAGAGCGGTGTGAATGTATGTTAATCTCAAATTGATATTCATTGTGATTTGAGACTACAATTCACCAATAAAAACACATTAAAAAAAAAAAAGCTGGGCATGGTGGCACACGTTTGTAATCCCAGTACTTGGGAGGCCGAGACCTGAGGATCCAGGTTTGCGGCCAGCCTCAACTACTTAGTGAGGCCTCTGCAACTTAGTGAGACCCTGTTTCAAAATAAAGAATAAAAAATAGGGCTGGGGGTGTAGCTTGGAGGTAGAATGCCCCTGGGTTCAATCGCCAGTACTGCAAAATAAATAAATAAATAAATAAATAAATAAATAAATAAATAAATGAAATATAAAAACTTAAATGCAATGTGAGGACTTTGTTTGAATTTCAATTTAAACAAACCAACTAAATAAAAATAGTCTTAAGACCAGGAAGATTTGAATAGCAATAAAATTTTTTTTTTTTTTAGTTCTGACCAAGTGTGGTTATAGGAAGTGTTTTCTGTTATGGTATTACTAAAGTATTTATATGTGAAATGGAACGATGTCTGGAAATTTCATTAAAACAGCCAAAATTAAAAGAGATAGGGTAACACATGAAAATTATGGGGAAAATGTCAAAAATTGTTGACAATGTCTGTTAGGTATGTGGGGTTTCATTATATTACTCTTTCTGCCTTAGTGTTTATTTGAAGTTTTCCATAATAAAGATTTTTTTTTAAAAAGATGTCTATTTAATCAATACTCATTAGTAACTTACTCAAGTCAGGCAACAAAAGTGCTTAAAAAGGGGGTCAAAAGACTTGGTCTTGAGTGCTTATGAATTTAAACAAGCCCTTTAGCCTCTTTCAGACTTGATTTTCTCACTATAATGTTGAAATCAATGACACTTATCTACCTCGAGAAGCATAGAGGATCAATATAATGTGTGCAAATATAGGCTGTAAATTATGAAAGCATTGTTGAATATTATCTACCAATATTCATTTAATAGCAATTCTGTAATTCTTCGGAGTGGGCACTTTCTCATATGTCATTTTATCCTCATGACTATCTTATAAAGTTAGCGTTTGATATACAGGATTAGTAGGTGAAGAAAGGGAAGTTCACTTGGGTACATAGTTTTCTCAAGTCCATGGCCCAGTGACTCACCCAGTCCACGCCCAGTCATGTTGGTTTTCCAATAAGTGAGGAAGTGTGGGAAATCCATCTTGGGCATTCTAAACGAGCCCCATGGTGAGGAATTGACAACCAGACCTTGAGAAAATGTCAGAAGTGGGAAAACCATTAAATTGTGTATAGCATTCTGTGCAAAATTACTCCTAAAGATGCATCCACAGGACAACTGGAGGGAAAATGAATATAAGCCAGATAGAAATTATGCCTTGGGACAAACACCATTCGGCATCCACACCAACTGAGGACAAGTGAAATTAATATTCTCACCAGCTTTATGTAGACTCGGTTCCCAAGGAGGCTGAGTGCTCCAGGAGCAGGAAGGGACCCAATAATATCTTAAAGCCCTAACATTGCTAATGAGCATCCCTGTGCATATAAATGATCTCCGTAATGACATCCACACTGTGACATGGGTCCTAGGGCAAATGTAGCTTTAGAAACTAGTTTTCCACAAAATGCCTTTCTTTAAGGACTAAAAATTATTCAAGTTGTCATTAATTCCCAATTCTAACCAGCTAATGTAAACAATGCTGAAACATTGCATCCAAGTTCTTCTAAAATAACAGGTCATATGTAAATACAGCTGATGGTAAGAAGCAAAGTGCAGAAACAATGTCGGCATCCGCAACATCTTTGACTACAGAGAATAACTCCACAGCACGAAGCTCAATTTAAGCCTTCACTCCCACATCGGTAGTTCTGCATCACCAATGATCAAAGTCATCAACTTGACAGAGAATCTCATTATGACAGGGATTTGGATATGAGGGCTTATATTTCTTCACTAAATCACTTTTATTACTCAAATCTTGCATAAAGTTTTAGCAAATTGCTAAACTTCAGCAGATAGAATTTGGAGGGCAAGAATGAAGGAGTCAGAATTTTTGAGAGGTGCTGTGTACTAGAACCTGCCCTCACTATTTGCACAGATCCACAGATGTGCCCCATGCCAACTAGACTTGTGCTTCCTATTGTAGGCCTTGTGAAATAGTTTGCCTGCTCTCCTTACCCTGCTACAACCTATTCCTTAAGACCAAGGCTTCTTTTTCAGTCTAAACGCCACATAATAATTATGTATCTTTATGACTGCAGTCTGATATTTCAATGCATGTGTTCAGTGCATCCCTTGATAAGAAAATAGAGATTCAAAGTGTCCTGGAAAGAAGGTCCCCATGAAAGTGCCCGCGACAGAAGCAACGGGATTCCACACAGGGATTGGGAACCACAAGCAGGTTGAACACAGGGTGGGAGCTTAGTTGTGTGATTTGCATGGCCACATGCATGCAGAGGTGTGTAGTCTGCTTGGCAGGAGGAGGCGATGGCTGTAAAATCATAGAGAATCCAGGATTCAAACCCTTCATATGATGCCTCCCATTTTCTTACTTTTTAAGATACTTTTATTGGTGTATTTTTAGATTCAAAGTGATATGAACTCATATGCACATTATCGCTTGGTGTATTTCCTTTTGCATTCCACACCGTTCCCCTCCTTTCCTCCTTGTACATGTGAGATTGGTAGTGATACCTTCATATTTGGACATAAGAGCATTTGAAATGTTTGCTTCCTCAATCCTCCTTTTCCTCCTTCCCACCTCCTTCCCTCAATCTCCTTCCACATTTTCACTGGTATTTCTTCTCATTTATATGAAATCTCGTGTTTCCTATTTTCTTTCTAACTTCCACACATGAGAGAAAACCTATTACCCTTGACTTTCTGAGAATGGACGATCTCATTTAGCATAATATTCTCTAGTTCCATCCATTTTTCTGCAAATAACATAATTTTGCTGTTCTTTATGGCTGAGTAAAAGTCCATGTTTCTATATACCACATTTTTATTATCCACTCCTCCATTGACAGACATCTAGGTTGGTTCCATCATTTGGCTATTGTGAATTGTGATGCTATAAACATGCATATGCTTGTATCACTATAGTATTCTGACTTTAATTCTTTTGTAAATATACTAAGGAGTGATATGTCTGGGTCACATGGTGGTTTCATTCCTAGTCTTTTGAGGAACCTCCATGCTGATCTTCATAGTGGTTATAGTAATTTACACTCTAACAGTCTATACGAGTTCCTATTTCCCCACATATCTACTGGCATTTATTATTATTTATATTCTTGATGATTCCATTCTAACTGGAGTTAAATGAAATCATCGTGTAGTTTTGATTTGCATTTTTCTGATTGCTAATGATGATGAACATTTTTTCATACATTTGTTGACCATTTGTATTTTTCTTTTGAGAAGTGTCTATTAAGTTCAGTTGCCCATTTTTTTAATGGGGATGGTTGGGTTTTTAGTGTGAAAAAGATTTTAGAAGCTGGAAAGACCTCCCATGTTCTGAAATAGGCAAAATAAATATTGTCAAAATGGACATACTATCAAAAGCATTCTACAGATTCAGTGTAATACTTATCAAAATACTAATGTCAATTATTCATAGAGCTAGAAAAATCAGTCCTAAAATTCATATGGAAGGACAAAAGACCCAGAATAGCCAAAGTAATCCTCAGCAATAAGAACCAAGCTGGAGGCATCACAATATTTCAAATTATACTGCAGAGCTATAGTAACAAAACAGCCTGGTATTGGCATAAAAACAAAAGCCAGTGAAATAAAATAGAAGATACAGAAATAAAACCTCACAAATGGTGAGGGAAAACTGAGTATCCATACATAGAAGAATGCAATTGGACCTCTATCTCTCACCTTGCACAAAAGTCAACTCGAGATGGATGAAAGACCTAGGCATTAGACCAGAAACTTTGCAATTACTAGAAAAAAACAGCACCAACTTTCCAACATATGGGCACTTTCTCAACAAGACTCCCAAAGTTCAGGAAATAAAACTGAGAGTCAATAAATGGGATGGAATCAAATTAAAAAGCTTCTGACCACAAAGTAAACAATCAAGAGTCTGAAGAAGAGCCTACAGAATGGGTGACAATCTTTGATAGCTTTTGGATTCCACCTTGCTGTGTCTCTTGACATTCAGATAATTTTGCCTTTCTCTTTTTGTTACCATTTGGTAGCCACTCTGTATAAGCCACTGACTGATAGATTTAAGCAGAGGCCACTGTGAGAAGACAGTTTAAAATAAGAACTGGGCTGAAAACTGGGGAGTCCGAGGCCTAATCTCTTTCTCACCCTAAATCATTTAAATGAGTTTGGCATCAGTGTTCTTGCAAATTTAACAAGCAGAATGGACAACTCATCACTATAGAGTCCTGTACTGAACAGGGTCCATGACTGATAAGGACCTTTCTATCTTTATATTGCTGTGGCTCAACATATTTAGAGCTTCATAAAATTTTAGAAATTACTACATACTAACACTCAGCCTGTGTTTATATCACGCTTGCACAAAGAATAAATCAACAAGGCAATTCCATGAAAACATGCAGCCAATCCGCTTAACTGACTGAAATGTCTATCTAATAAAAAAAAATCCTTCCTTTTTTTACTTAAGGCAAATGAAGCATTAATGTCAGTTTGCAATATCATCTAGAATGCAATGCTTTAGATAGACTCTATCTGAATCATTCACTTACCAAATAATTAAATTCATTCCCTGATAATTTTTCATAGAAAAATTTTGCCATGCAAAGATATGCTTTTGTTTAAATCACCAACCACTTCCTACAAATACGTATAGGATACAGAGTAGATTGAGTATGTATTTCAATGCAGAGTTAGTTCACTACTGGCAGGAAGTAAAAATAAGTACATTTTTTTGCCTTATGGGTGGCCTGGTTGAATTTAAACACTTGAAGTTTTGAATTGACATAATTTATATATACATAATTCAGACCCTAGAACCAGGTTAGGGACAGAAAGAATTTAAGAATTTAATGAGTAAACCTCAGTTCTGTTATTCACAAGATTTTGATTTTGTTCAAGGTATTAGTCACACTGACTGACACATGACTTCCTTACCTATATGGGTATTATAATCCCATTATAATACAATGCAATGATAGTTACATAGTTGATCCACATGAAGCATTTAGAATGTTGCCTGACATATACTAAATATTCAATAAATATTAGTTAAGATCAGATAGGCTTATAAAACATCTAAGCATGTTGTTTGCATGTATGAATATGATACAATAAAACTCATTATTCTGAATAATTAAAATGCACTAATAAAAATGCTGAAGTTTTATGACTTTTGAAATGAAGTCATTAGTATTATTGTCCCTCAAGTATGTTTTTGGAGGTTGTACATAATAAATTATTTTAAACTATCTTGACTATAAATTTTCTCTTGTCTGATAGTGTTCAATTTTGCTAACAATTGTAAGGGGAGTATCTGTAAGATGAAACTGATCAAGTTTATTTTCATGTAAATAATTTAAAAAGTATAATGCTTCAAATAGTTGGGTTTTCCAAGTTTTAAGTGGTTGAAGTTTCCTAGCCTTTAAATTCTTAAGTTCTCCCCTTCACCTTAGTTGTATAGGCATGTGCTATGTCTACACACACACACACACACACACACACACATACCCCAAATTAAAGCAAGATAGGCTCAATCACTCTGGCACACAATTTGTTATATCTGATCAAAACTATAAAGCATTGATTTTTTTCCCCTGAATCTTCTCACTTTATCTCTCCTGTCTCTGTTTTTTATGCAACACTACTAAACATCTAGAATTGAATCTTGGACAAATTTGCACATCGTGCAACATTTCAATATAGACGTGTTGCAGGTCCCTGAGAGCCGCCTTTGTTTCTACCAACCAGCCCTATTCTAAACAGTTCTTTGCAGCTGCTTTCTGCTGCTCAGTCTCCTAGCTCAGCTCCTGCCAAACAGGAAGTCACACTAGGCTCCAGATGCCGTATTTCTATCCACAGGACTTCTCCATGATTTTGCTGCCTGCAGGAACTCAAATAAAACAATGGGTGACAGAACAAACCTTTCAGAGACATGAGGAAAAAATTCAACTTTCTCCAGATATTAACCAGATGTGTTATAGCCATTTATTTATTCTCTCTTTTTCCTCTTTTGTAAAATAGTTTAAATTGAACAGATTCATTATATGCAGCAAAGTGTTGTCATGTGAGCCCTTGAACTTTTTTTCTTAAGAGTCAAGAGGTTAGGCAATTGTTTGAATGTCATAAGGAAAACCAGATGTGGTTTCAAAGTCTCATGCTAATGGAATTCAGGCTGTGGGAAGGAGCTAGAAGCTTTGCTCTGCTCTGATACTGCCTGCCTTTCTTTCTCTCTCTCTCTCCCTTCTACCTTCCTCCCTCCTTTCCTCCCTCCCTCCCTCCCTCCCTCCCTTCCTTCCTTCCTCCTTTGCAGTACTGGGGATTGAACCCAGGGGCATTCTACCTCTGAGCTACACCCCCAGCCCTATTTTTTATTCTTTATTTTGAAACAGGGCCTCACTAAGTTGCTGAGGCTGGCTGTGAACCTTCAATCCTCCTGTCTCAGCCTCCCAAGTACTGGGATTACAAGCATTCTTCTTTAGTTCATCAAATCAAAGGGCTGAGGCTGGGTAGCTGAGAGAGGCAGGTCAACAGCAGTCACTCATTCTTCCTGCTTAAAAAGGTAGGGTGAATTTAAAATAAGTTCAATAGACTGGGTTTTAAATTTGGTAAATTATATTTTGGAAATATTAGGCTGGGAAACTGAAAGCCTGTAAGAATAACTATAACTTGTGAACTCTTTTATAAAGTGTTATTAGCTTTCATTCAGTGTACCAACTATTTGAATCAACTTATTCAATAAACACTAAAGGTTAAAAATATCACTATAGAAACTGGAATGGAGGGGAACAAATTCTGCATAAATATGTCACAATTATTTCATATAACATATCACCATAGTGTTGACTTCTTATCCTTGTGCCCAAACATGTCTGATTGTTTGTAACTTGGGATGCTTTGCAGAAACATCAGTTCTCTGGGAGTGTGGTTCTCAAATTTTCAAATCAGAATATCTAAGCTATCTAGGGACACAATCTGGGAATTTGTACTCTTAAAAATCCACAAGTGTTTTTGATGATCACACCAATTTGAGAATCATTGGTTTGCACAGGAGATTTGTCATTTACCCAGTTAATTGCATCAAGGCACGCTAGTACTGGATGTTTCATAGCAAAACGCCAACAGTTGAATTTAGAGTGCCTAGAATTTTGTCCTGTGAGTACGCATTCAATTTAGGTCTAAAGTTCTGACTTCACTAGTGAAAGGCAAAGTTAAATTCCAAGCTGTACAGAAAATTAGTGTAAATATTGTCTACATTAGCATTCAGAGGTCCAGAGAGATGAGGGAGCATTTGAAATAAGCACATCTGGACTCAATTTGAAGAACACGGCATGAGCTACATTGGTGGCCTCTGATGCCTCCTAGCATGGCCAACTTTATAATTACAAACTTGTGCTTTGAACCCCTCTACCCACACACATGTCAGGTGACCAAGAGGGACTCTGAGTTTCCCTTAGTTTGACCAAACCTTAGAGGAGCTTTTTCTTGCTTCTAGTCTCCCCCACATCCCTTTCCTTAAAGCGTTTATATTAGAAAACTTGTAATTGTAAAATCTTCCTCTGCTCCTTTGAGAAATAAATCTCACTAACAGTTCCTTGCATGGTTTACAATCCTGAACTGTCTTCTTCCAGGATATGGGAGTCATCCCTCTGAGATGCTATGGAGAAAGAGTGTACCCCTATCTCTCAGTCTCTGTGGAAGTATAGGAGCCTAGCTCCAGAGGCCCCTTGTTCCATATTGTTAAATTGCACCCTGTCATGGAAAAGTGTACTTTTTCTGTGTATGACCAATTACCAAACACAGGCAACCTGTAATTATTCCTGCCCCAGCTCTTAAAAACTCTCCAGCTCTTTGTTTGGCCAAGGCAAGCAGACCAAGCTCTGATCTCTTTACTCTATTGCAATAGCCTTGAATATGGTCTTCCTTGACTGTCTAATTTTGTCCAGCAAAATTTTTGCTTTGCTACAGACACTGGGTCCCTTTCAGTAAAAATCACATAGAGCCCTATTACATTTTTACCCACTTTCTAATAAAAATAAAGATAGGTCTCTTGTTAGTCTTGGTGTCTCTTTCTGAGGGGGCAGAAATCTCAATGTGTGCCATCTATCTAAAAGAGAAATGAGTACCCTAACTATAAATTACAGAAAGCTGCTGATATGGATTCAGCTCCACTGGTCATGGCTAGACAGCTTGGTAAGTTACTGGATGGGAGTGACACATTAAGAGGGTAGTAAAATGGCAGTGAAAGTCACAGCAGTGTGTGCTCTGGTCTGACCAGAAGAGGAGTTACCCCTATGCTCTGTTAAATTGATACCTATATCCATATCTAGAGAACTACGATACCAGTTTAAAATTCTTGAGAAAAGTAACTGAAGAGGTAAGTTATTTATTTATTTATTTTTGGCCTTTTTCCTCTTGAGGCTCAGAAACTCACAACAGTAGGTCTATTCAAGTTGGAAAGAATGGAATACCATGCATTGGTCTTTCTTGGTGCCCATATTGCTAGATATTTCAAGCACCAGCTAAAAAATTCAAAAGCACAGAAATGATAGTTAAAGAAAGCTATGTGGGGAGGAGAAGACAAACATTCAGAGTTAAGGATACTGCAGAATTGTTCATGAAACCACAGTCAAGGATGGAATGTGGTGTCATACTCCATCTACAGAGACACAGTTTCTTTCTACATTAGTTTGTTAGGGAAGCTATGAAAAATACCACAAACTGGATGACTTAAACAACAGAAATCTATTGTCTCACAGTTCTAGAGTCCAGGAGCCCATGATAAAAGTATTGATGGGGATGGTTCCTTCTGATGGCTGTGGGAGATAATTTGTTCCATATTATCCCCTATCTTTTAGTGATTTTTCCAGCAATCTTTGGCATTCTTTGGCTTCTTAAACTATCACTTTTACCTCTTACTTTATCTTTGCATGGTGTTCTCCCTGTGCGCAG
Source organism: Glis glis (assembly GCA_004027185.1). Taxonomy (NCBI): domain Eukaryota; kingdom Metazoa; phylum Chordata; class Mammalia; order Rodentia; family Gliridae; genus Glis; species Glis glis. The sequence continues at coordinate 28,372 of PVJS01015241.1, forward strand.
TCTCTATGTCCAAATTTCGTTTTTATAAGGATTCTAGATGATTCACACATTAAACTATTGTCTAACCCAATGAGCATCAGAAGGCCATGTTTAAAGAAATAGGCTTTGGAGTCAAAGAGGTCTAGTCTGAAATCAGAATGGTTCCTTACACTACCACGTGACCTTGAATGAGATATTCTACCTATCTAAGCCTCATATTTTTCACCTGTGAACAAGGGAACAGTATCTATAGTGTTAGCTTCCCACTGCTGTAACAAATACCTCAAATACCTGAGATATCTCAAATAGAAAGAAAGGATTATATTGGCTCACATATTTGGAGGTTTTAGTCCATGGTCACTGGGCCCATTGCTCTTGGACCTGTGATGAGACAATTCAACATGGTGGAAACACTTGGTGGAGTGAGCTGCTCTCATCGTGGCAGCCAGGAAGCAAAGTCAGAGAGGAAGGGGCTGGAGTCCCAATAGCCCCTTCAAGAGCATGTCCCCAATGATGTAACTTATTTCCACTAGGCTCCACCTTCTAAAGGCACCTCCCAATAGCACCACAGTCTGGTGACCAAGCCTTTAATACATGGCTCTTTGGGGGATACAATCAAACCATACTGTCTACCAAACAAGAATATCGTAATGAAAACATTAAATAAAATAATGTGTAAAACCACCTGAAAATGTCCCCTGGTACATAAAAGGAGCTAAATAATCAACCATTTATGAATTAATAATGTATACATTTCTAAGTAATTTTTACTCTTGAAAAATCAGGTAACCTTCACATTAGAGTCATTGCACAACATATTAATGTGACAAATTTTTCTGAAACTCATCCAACATTTAAAAAATGAAATATGTATAATGGCCTGGATCTGAGCTAAAATGAGATTTTAGAAATGTATGGCTTTGGCATAACCATGATAGATGTGGAACAGGAAGTTGAGTAGTGGTTCAGCAAAAGGAAAATCAATGTGGGGACCTAAAGTATATGAGTGATAGGAATATGATAGAAGTTAGGAAATAAAATTATAGACAGTCCAAATTAGCATTTTTAAATGTTTATATGTAAATCAACCTTTGTATGTTAAAGATGAGGAAATAGAGATTCAGAGGGTTAGTGGTGGGCAAAGTGGGAAGGGGGTGGGCTCTAGGACTTTCATTGTTTTTGGTGCCAGGGATCGAACCCAGGGCCACCTTGAACATGCTAAGCACATTCTCTACAACTGAGCTATATCCCCAATCTTAGCACTCTCCTCATTTTCCAATTTAAGTACACAGAAAGTACAGCTGAAGTACAGCTTCAGTCCTTCCTTGACAGGCACACTGATGGCTCTCTGCCTCACTTAGGTAGGATTCCTGGAGATCCTCTGTCCAGATCAGCCATGCTGTGGTTGGTGATCATAGCAGAGCTGGGACTGGCTATCGAGTGTTTTGACTGTATGAATTGTTTTCCTTCTATGACATTTTATCTTAAAGAAAAGAGTAGTAGATAATAAGGAGTTATTGATGTAGACAATGATGGAAATAGTGTAAGGCAAGATTTTAATGTAAATAAAAATGAGAGAATAATATAACATTTTCAGTTTTCAGAATTGAGCAACTGGAAAACATATTTAAAAATATTTTAAATAATATTTTTTAACATATTGATTATAACATTCACCCTACTACTTCAGGAACCAATTGTAAGTGGATACTAAATGGCTCAGGGAAAGAGGCACTAAATTAGAAAGATCTAAAGTAGTTATCCTTCGGGATCATGGAATGCCTTAGATTATTAAACTGCACTTTTAATTTTACTGAAAGAAATCATGCAGGCATAGGGGACAGCAAAAAGATATGTGAAAACTCATCTTAAAATGAGGATTTTTTTTCTTTGCTTTAATATAGGAAACCTTGCCTAAATGACATTGACCCATACTGTTGAAAGGACTAGCTCTCTTCTCCAGGAGATAACTCAGGCACCTATTTTATTGGTCATAACTGCAGTTAAAGTTTCTATGAGAAGCAGAGATATCTGGCTCTAAGCTCAAACTTTATTTTTGCAAATGAATTCAGAGTAAAGGAACCATGGTCTCTCACACTTCTAGATTATAAAATCTAGGATTCATTAGAAAATCTGTTGGCTAGAATGAACATCCAACGGATTTTCTAATGAATAAAAACCTAGGAGCCATCTCATTGTCCCTGGGCTTCCTGCCAACAGTCTAACTTTTGATGGACAGTTCTTGTTAAAAGTAAGAAAATCAGCAGGCATATCAACCAGAAAGGGTTTTACTTCATTTGACACAATGTAGATCTACCACCAGCTTAAATAGACAAGGCCTTTCATCCCCTTGAAATAAGACATGGCAGCCTAGGTGTGGTGAAATTGCCCAAGGATGTCATTCACAGTTCAGGCTCCTCTCTCCTTCCTACTTCACAACCCTCAGTGGGCAACTCTCATCCTAATGTTTGCTGTCCCTGTTGGCTTTGCATCAGCCTGCCCTGCAAGGGAAGGATGATGGAGAAAAGAGTCAAAGAATATGATGCTGAAGTTGTCTGCCCCATTAAATTTTTTTCAAAGTCCCTATGCAGTATTGTGTGTGTGTATCTCATGAACTAAAATTCTATCACATAGACATGCCTAGCTGCAAGAGAGTCTGGATAAGAGACTTTCTAAAATTGAGAAAGGAAAAATAATAAAATCATGGAAGTTTGGGGAAGCCAATCCACATAGTCTTTTGCACCAAGTAATTCCATTTTATTGAGTTGATGAAGCTGAAGCTGCAAATGGTTTCTCATTTTCAAAAACTGCTTTATGTTCTTTCTTCCCAACTATTTTTGTGGCTTGCTTTAATCCATGTGCTCTTGAGTACTTCATGTACAAATTCAGAATAGTATGTGTGATATATGAGTCATAGTTTGGTGAAGATGCTAATGTGTGTGTATGCATATTTGTATGTCTGTGCATATGTATGTGAATTCTGGAAGGGCTTCATAAATCACTAATACTACAATGTGTTTACTTGCGCCTACTGATCCATTTTTTCACTTCCTTTTGACCCTGTATCTACTCTGGGTAGTTGAATATATTAACAGGATTTCTGTGTTTGAGGCCTCCAGTTGGGTTTCCCAGTGAGGAGCCTCCACAGATCAGAGGGTAGACAGACAATAAGGCTGTTTTTTGCTTTAACCCCAGGTTCCTTCCGAGTGATTTTTTTGTACCTCCACTGAAAGCCATTGTTCTCTTTAAGAAACTCCATGGCAATAAGCAATGTGTGTGTATATTACAAGTGGGAATACTTGAACACTGACCACACCGAATGGATATTTGATTTATTATTATTGTTGTTTTGTGTGAAATGATAGTGTGGCTATGTTTCATAATATAACATATCTTTCATGCATTTATCTAGAAACAGATAAAATGTTCTGACATCTGAGATTGGCTTCAAAATAACTTCAAATAAGTGAAGTAGGAGGATTATAGGTAAAATAACCTTGATATGAGCTGATATTTGTTGAAGATACTTGATAGATAAC
>PVJS01015242.1:0-12644 GCA_004027185.1 Glis glis
GAGAGAGAGAGAGAGAGACAGGGAGAGAAAGAGAGAGAGAGAGCGTGTGCACAAACTGAGGCTGGCCGCGAACCTGGATCCTCCAGTCTCCGCCTCCCAAAGTACTGGGATTACAAGCATGCGCCACCATGCCCGGCCCTTTATTTATTTTTTAAATATTAGGTTGTAATTCTATGGAATTACTACCGTTGACTATGCGTACATATGTCAAATACCAATGTCAACCTCAGTACTCTGTATTGGGAAGGGGGGACATAGGGAGGTGGGGGGACACAAAGTGCTGTGTGCATGTATGTCATTGTCAACATGATTTACATTATGATGAGACTATATATAATGCACCAATAAAAGCATATAAAAAAACAGAAAATCCAAAAACAAACAAAAAAAGAACCTACTCACATCCTTCTATACACTTTAAATCATCTCTAGATGACTTATAATCCCTAATATGATGTAAATTCTATGTAAATAGTTGTTCTACTGCATTATGTGGAGAAAAATTTTGAAAAGTTTGTACACATTCATTACAGATGTGATTTTCTTTTTGAATATTTTCAATCTATGGTTGCTTAAACTTACAGATGTAGAATCCACAGATATAGAGCAGATTATATTCTGTCTTTCCTGGAAGATGTTAGCTCCTGGCTTCCCGTATGCTTCTTTCCACCAGGACTCCTGCTGACATTCAGATTACTTTGCCTTCCACAAAGAGAGCCCGTGCACCACTCTGGCCTCTTCGTTCTTTACCTCCTTGCTTCTTGGAGACTTTTCACCTGGCTTCGGTCATGCACTTTCCTTCTCAGACTTTGTACCTTTTTCATCACTAGACTCCACTATCTCCAAAAGTTTAATGCCACACACACCACTTTCTGACCAACTTACTTCCTCTACTAGTCCCACTCTGGCATCCTTGGAGTTTCCCTCCAATCCATCAGGATTTTCCACTCTTTTAAACTGACTGTTGTCTCCTTATCCATTGCATTAATCATTGCTTCTGTTAGCTTTGTTACTATAACAAATACCTGAGATAATAAACTTATAAAGAGAAAAGGTTTATTCTAACTCACAATTTTAGAGGCTTCAGGCCATGAATGATTGGCCCCATTGCTTTGGGCCTGTGACGAGCAGCACATCATGGTGGAAGCATATGGCAAAGCTGTTCACGCCATGGCCAGACAGTAGAGAGGAAGAGCATGCACCCATTGCCTAAAGACCTCCCACTAGGCCCTGCCTGTGACAGGGTCCACCACTTTCCAACAGGGCAAAGATACAGACCCAGCTTTTAGCACGTGGGCCTTTGGGAGACATTCCAGGCCTAAACCTATGGCAGGCCTGACCCTGCTTACCTTCCAAGATCACATGAGATCAGGCGCGTTCAGGGTGGTATGGTAGCGATTGCCTATAATCCTAGTCCTTGAGAGGCTGAGACAGAAGGATCGCAGGTTCGAGGACAGGCTCAGCAAGTAGTGAGACTCTCATCAACCTGGTGAGACCCTGTTTCAAAATAAAACTAAAAAATATGGCTGGAGGTGTAGCTCAGAGGTAGAAGATCCCTAGGTTCAATCCCCAGTACCACACACACAAACAAAAGTTGAACTGGGGAATGAAATCAACCAAATTACATTATATGGATGCACAAATATGTAACAACAAATCTCAGCATTATGTATAATTATAATGCACCAATATAAAAGCTATAAAAAATTTTGAAGACATTGTGAGAAAAATGAGAATCATAAACCATTTTGATATAAAAAATAAAGAAGTTGAAGGGAACGCTCTGTCCTCTCCACCACGTGAAGAGGCTACAAGAGGTGCCATCTACCAAGCAGAAAGCACACCTTCACCAGCCAGCCAATCTGCTGGCGCCTCAATCTTGGGATTCCCAGTCTCCAGAACCGTGAGAAACGCGTTCTATTATTTATAAAGTATCCAATCTAAGGCATTTTGTTATAACAGTTCAAAAGACTGAGACATGTCTTCCACACTTGCTCCAGTCGTATGGCTAATGCCCTAATTCGCTGGTGTCTGCTCGAGTGTCACCACCTCCAACAAACCTTTCAAGTCCACCCGGCATACAAGGGTTCTCCCACCCGTCCACTCTTCTCTAGTGTTTAGTGCCACCCGGCAGTCAATCCTGATTATTTGCAGATTCCACGTTTGTGAATTCACCACTTGAAGTTTATTTGTAACCCTCAAAATCAGGTCCCGTGCGGCTTTCCATGGTCATGTTTGTGGACAAGCTCAGAGCGATGAAAATTCTGAGTTGCTGAGCATGCCCTTTCCCTGCAGAGGTTCGGCACTTTGTCAGCCTGTGGCAGCTTTCATACTTTGACCAAGTGGGTTTCTTGAGGTCTATTTAGTACCTGCTTCTCATATTTTCCTGCCTTGTTGGGTGATTTACTGTTTAAAATGGCCCCAGGCACGGTGCTGAGTGCTGTCCTGTGTCCCTGAGCACAAGGCAGCTGTGATGTGTCCAATGGAGACTACTGTGTTAGGTGAGCTTCGTTGGGGCCCAGGTCACAGTGCTGTTGGCCATGAGTTCAATACTTATGAATCAGTACTAAGATTAAATAACATATGTTTGAATAGAAACACACAAAAGAAAACATGGTCATTGACTCGTTGACAAAATATGACCAGAGGCTCAGGAACCTGACGCTGTATTCCCCTAGGAACAATGGGTTCAGTATTTTTTTTTTTTTGTGGTACCAGGGATTGAACCCAGGGGCTTTCTACCTCCGAGCTACACCCCCAGCCCTATTTTTTATACTTTATTTTTGAAACCCAGTCTCACAAAGTTGCGGAGGCCTCACTAAGTAGCTGAGGAAGGCTGCGAACCCGGATCCTCCAGTCTCCACCTCCCAAGTACTGGGATTACAAGCGTGCGCCACCATGCCTGGCTCAAACTTTAAATAAAACCTGAGAGGTGGGACACACTGTGAACTGCTGTAGCAACCACTCTACTCAGTCTCTGCTCTACGACTTACCAGCCATGTACTGTTTATCTGTAAAATGTGATTCAAGTCTCTCACTCATAGGAATGTTGTTTTAAATGAGTTAACATCTCATGTACAATAGAAGCCAACATATAGCACACCTGGTACACATTGGCTATGACTCTCTCCCAAGGCAGCACTGCTATGTGGTGTCCCACTTTGGTTACAAAAACAAACATCTTGGGAGGAAAGATGGTATTAGGATAACATGTAAACATTTTTGCACATCACAAGAATGGATTACTTTTTTTCCTGTTACAGATCACTTAACATTACTCACAGTTCTAATAATAAGGTTTCCTGCCATCCTTTGTAGGGAGAGAAAGAGGAGACAAGTGACATTGAGGAGTTTTATTCTACAGGCCTCTCGTCAGCGTAAAAAGCAAGTATAGGCTCTCATGGAAGACCACAGAACCAGACGCACAACTGTCATGTACTCATCGTGGTACACAGCGACTTAAGTTTGTATAAACTAGCATTTGTCCTGAACTAACATAACCAAAACCTAAAATCTAGCAATTTAACGTACCCACTGTACAAATTCTCATAAAATAGACAATATTTCTCATCTTTAATGTTTTGAAACCCTTCTCCTACAAATGCAAAATGAAACCAACAAGGAAAACACATTTCTTGATTTTAATTTGTAAAACAGAATACATGCTTCATGGGAGGAATCAAAGGTAAAACCTTCAGCAGCTTACATTTATTCATGGTTATTACATAAGGCCAGTGTACAAACATGACCTGAAGGGGTTTTTTTCTGAAAGCAATAAATATTAAAATAGAAAGTTAATGAGCATTCAACAATTCTCAAACAGATATTCATCAAAATGAGGTAAGTCTAATGTGTCATTTGATAAAGAATTTAATGCTGAAGTGGAAAAAAACTCATCAAAAATATCCATCTTCATGGGGCTTTCCAAGTTTAATGTTCTGATGCAGGCATTATTTGCTAGTGTGTCTGGCTGAACCTCACACTGATTTCTCTTGGCGGGGCTGCAATAATTATGGTCCTGCTTCAAATGTGTGTTCTGGGAAATGTCATTTAATTCATTGGGTGCTGGTGCCATGACATGGTCATCTCCTATTTCCAAATACCTGAAGTCAGCTTCTCCATTTTCTGAGAGCTCTGTTGAAAGAGTTGTAGGAGACAATAATTCTGCTAAAATCTCTTCATGAGTTTGGTTAGTACATGAGGAAACACCAGGAATAGTGGTACCCCCAGATTTATTATCTGCGATATCAATTTGATATTGTAGTTCATTTAACAAGTCTTCTATTGATTCAGAATCATTGGGAGACCCACAATTGGGCACATGTTCTAACTTTTCACTTGGAAGTGTTCCACTCTGAGGGTAAGACATAAGAGCAGCTAATTTCCTCTTTTTTGCCTTTAGTTTTTTAAGAAGTTTTAGACGGAGTTTATGAATCTGCCCTTCAGCTGAGTCTCCATGGTTTGCTGAAGAAACACCATTTTCACTTCTGTGAGAATCGTGGCTGAGCTGGGCTCCCTGTGAGGCGCTTTCACACTTCTTCCAAAGTTCTGAAGCAGTGTTCCCGCCAGTGTCTGGAGGAGCGGCTGTGCTACTGGCTGTGCTACCGGCTGTGCTACCTGGTGGTGGGGGACACGGGGGAGGGCTACAGACTGGAGGCGGCTTCCCTGCACTCCTGCGAGCTTTCTTGGATACCCGGTTAGCCTTTTGGTTTATACCTTTAGTTTTAAAGCCACCAAAATTATTCGCTCCTTTAACTGAAAGCTGCAAATCAGCTACAGTGTTTCTATTATGAACTGAAACACAAGGTGGCATAAAAGAAGCACCCCTGCTCAACAGGCCTTTAACCCAACTTCCCACAAATGGTTTCTTCTGACTTTCTTTCAGAGGCTGATTCTGTGATGACTTCGCTGTTAAGGTTTGAGAATCTGCTGCTGTTTCTTTTTTCTTCAAATTAGATACCTGAGATACAGCATGTTGTTCTGGTTTTAATTTCTCAGTCTTTGATGGAAGGAATTGTTTTAACTGAGTGTCCTGCTCCATTTCTATTGACTTCACTTCCTGTGCAAGATCAGTAGCATGATTATTATTCACAGATTGAGTAACTGCCATATTTCCTGTGTTCGGCTGCATTGACTGTGCGTTTGTATTTACAACTTGCGACAGGAAGCTTAAGTCCACAAACTGGGCTTGGATAAGCTTTTCTTCACATGGTGCGGACACTGAAGGAGCCATTAGTGATTCTTGGGATTGCAAAGTACTTGTCTTGACAAGTCCTGTATTTTCTGCCACAGGTTTGTTTTCTAATAGGACAGATTGGGAGTTAACCTGAAAAACCGAGGCAGGTTTCTGAATAGTTCCTTCAAGTGTCAAAGGTAAAATATTGCTGTCAACCAAACCTTGTGAACCTGAAAGTGTATCATCTCCTTGAGCTGCAGCCTTGTTCTGTGAGAGAGAGTGCGGAGCGACTGACAGGCCTGTGGGCTGAGTCACTGCAGGCCTTTCTGCCGAGGCCGCCTCGCTTACAGGACACACGGCTGGAGATGCTGGCTTCTCCCCACCGAAAGCATGCTCGTCGCTAGTCTTCTCAAGGGGAAGGCAGGTCGCTTCTTTATTTGTCACATCGGATGATTTTCTTTCCCAAATCACAATATGAATCTCTGAAGCGGGGACTTCAAATTCCTTGTGCCTCTCAGCACATGGACCTTTTAAGTCATCACACTCCAGCCAACTTCCTGAGGGAGAGAAAGCCAGAGGTTAGACAGCCACATGCCATCTCCAAGTGCGCTTTCTCCTGGCCTGGTAATTGCTGTTTCACTGAATATCCACCACGGAAGAACACTCAAACAGGGCCTTATCCTCATCACCGTTCTTGTCAATTGTTAAAATCCTTATATGGATGACAAAAGTTATGGCCTAACATACGCAGAAATCTGAAAAACTGGGATAGTTTTCTGGGTAGTTTCCACTCTTTCCTAAAATTCCATAAAAATCAAGACAGAATTATATTTAACTTTTGGGACCTACAATACAGTGTCACCTCATTTCCCTAACATCATCAGAAAATAGAGTAAGTTGTTCCATACATTCTTAAAAATAAATGAAGTCTGTTACACCTCAAGTACCAACATTTAATTCTTACTTCTGAGCTCGTCTCCCATCAGTAGGAATGAGATGACGGATGCCAAAGGAAGAGTTTAAGGGCAAAAGTACTGAGACAAATCCTGTCAAGAGTCTACTATGTACAGCAGTTTGGTCTCTGGCAGTTATTTTTGCCTGCAATATTTTAGTGGTGTGGTAGGAAGAGGAGTAATTATTTAGTGGACGAAAGCATGAATGAGGAGTAAGGAAATATTGTTTAAATTATTTCTTAGAAAAGGGGGGGAAGATAGCCATTAGAGTAGCTATTATTAAAAAAAGGGGGGAATAACAAATGTTGGCAGAGATGTGGAGAAACTGGAATCCTTCTGTATTCCAATGTAAAATGGTGAAGCTGTTGTGGAAACAGGTCATTCCTCCAAAAGTTAAACACAGAATGATCATAAGACTTGGCAATGTCCCTTACAGGCATATACCCAAAAAAAAACCTGAAAACAGGGACTCAGACACTGTCCACCAATGTTCACAGCAGTATTTTCCTAACAGCTAAAAAGCAGAAACAACCCAAATGTCCATCAGTAGACAAATGGATAATGCACACAATAGAGTATTATTCAGCCTTAAAAAGGAAGGAAACTGGACACATGCTACCACATGGTGAACCCTGAAAATATGCTAAATGAAATAGGACAGACACAAAAAGACAAATACTGCTTGATTTCACTAGTATGAGGCACCTAGACTTGTCAAATTTACAAAGACACACAGAACAGTCGTTACCAACAGCTGGGAATGGGGGAAGGAAGAGGAGTTAATGTTTAATGAGCAGAGTTTCAGTTGGAGATGATGAAAAAGTCCTGGAAAACGATGGTGGTGACAGTTTGTACAGAACTCAATGTATTTAATGCCAATGAATTGTGAACTTAAACATGTTAAAATGCTAAATTTTATGTTACGTATATTTTGCCACAATAAAAATATACAATTAAAATCATGGCTGAGAAGTAAAGGAGGAGTGCTGGATGCTAATAGATGATGGAGGTTAAAAGGTGTATTTATTTATATTTTATTTACTACCACGTAATAATTTGAGAAAAGCTAACCACAGGCCTGGATGAGTAAGAGCTTTTCAATAATCAACAGTGATCAATGCTTTTACTTACTGACTTCTCACTGTATATAAATATATACTTATGAAATGAAAATAGATACGAAAAGGAAAATGTTATGGAAATTACAGCATAGCAAATATGTGGTTTACTTCTATGAGTTCAAATGTGGTAAATTAATAAAGCATGAAATCAACACCATCATCCGTATTATAAACATTTTCTATTCCTTGGATTACAGTAGTGAGCACCAAAACCACCACTGCTCTATTTCTTCAAGGGAGTATATTATTTGGAAAGCATCGTTTCAGCAGCAGAAAAGTGGCAAGCGACAGTGTTCTTTAACCTTGCAAAAGTATGTTTACAGATACTCGATCTTAAACACAAAAATGCACATTTCCCTCCTCTTTTCCTTTTATATATACATTTATCATTTTTGAAACAAACATTTCTAACAACACACATACAAAATTCATAGCTCACACACACAGATGCATCTACCATACTCTCTTTTCTATGCTGAGAAAGCCATTATCTTATCTGCCACAGGCTTCAAAGGCTTCCCAGAAGGAACTAATTTTGAGGAACAAGGAAGGTTAAGAAAGGAGGAAGAGACCTTTTAGCAGCTGTTGCTTTAGGCTAATTTAGTTACTAATATGCTGGTCAATTTCTTAAGCATCGTTTAGTAACTAGACAACTACAACAAAGGTCTAGGAGCCAAGAGATTTTTTAAAATGCCCCAAAGGAAAAAGAAACAAGACTAAAAGACTTATTAAAATATCTGATACAAAGTAAAGTGAAAGTCACATAACAAACAAATTCCCTGATAGTTGTTACAAAAAGGGAGACATACTCAGAGATCTGCTAACCCCCAATATACACAAAAACTAAACCACTCACTAAGTATGTGGATTCACATGTATAAAGTACCTGACTTTACTATTTCTTATTCTAAGCCCATTAAAACTTTGAGACTCTTTAGCTTGCCTACATCAATGATTTTCTACCATGTGCACACCACATTCATCAGGGGAGCTTTTAAAACGACATTGATATTTGGGTCTAATCCCTAAGACTGATTTGTTAACCTAGGGTAAAGCCTGGATATTTTTATAAGTTAACCAAATGATTCTTATATGCTGTCAGGGATGGAAACTATACTGTACTCGAAGTGGATTTTTCATTTCTTGGAATGTAGTAGAGTTAAATTATTTTTTGTTTTTGTTCCTGAGAACTACTTCCACCCAAATTTTGATGCAGGGTAAAACTTCAAGGTACTAATTAAATTTATACTGTGAGTTTCAGTCTGCAAAGTGCTTTTATAATACAGTACTGCATAATCCATCCAAATTATCACCAAGAGAAAAATCAAATATAAAAAGTGCCCAAACAATAGAAAACGGTTATATCAAAGTTAACTCCTTACCAAGGGCCTGATATAACATTTTAAGGGAATTAAATTCTCTTGTCTGAGACAAAATGAACACTGTGAGAAAAACAAAGTCAGTATTAAACCACATTGGACAAATGGAAGGGAATTCATTAGTTGTACTTATTTGCCCTACCTTTGAGAAGTAAAGGCTCTACTTTGATTACAAGCAAACTATGAATTTCATATATGCTATTTCAGTGACAAAAGGGCCACACAGTCTAATGTTTAACAGTCTTAGAAGTAGACTTTCATTTATACTAACAACTGCAAACTAAGCAACACTTAACTTTCGCTACTCTCAAAAACCTTCCATATGATGCTTTTAAGTGCAAGGTATTTAAAGTTTCCACTATTCATTTTTCTATATTACACATGTAAACTAAAAAACAAAAGCAAAGATGTTAACTGGAGAAAACAAAACTGTTAAACTAAGAGTAGCATATTATCACATCTTTTGTCTAAAAGAGAAATGTGCATATGAACATGCCTGTAAATATGTGACAGAAAGGTTAGCCCGGCGTGGTGGCACATGCTCGTAAGCCCAGTACTTGGGAGGCTGAGACAATAGGACCACAGGTGTGCAGCCAGCCTCAGCAACTTAGTGAGACCCTGTTTCAAAATAAAAAATAAAATAGGGCTGGGGGTGTAGCTCAGAGGTAAAATGCCCCTGGGTTCAATCCCCAGTATCCAAAAAAAAAGGTTAAGAATTGGATACTAAAACCACCAAACTTTTAATAGAAGGAGACAGGAGTAGAAGAAGTAAAGGCAAAGGCAAAAAGAGAAAAAGCATCAAAGCAAAGTTTTTACAATTTTATTTAATTTTTTTTAAATCATGAGTTTAGTTCCATACCTACTATCATAAAAGAAACCATTTAAATACTTACCATCAGCATCTAATATCCATGTTATAAAATGATTATTTGCTTGGTACTGAATTACAGATGTTATTTGATAAAGACAGCCTTCAAAATGAAACGCATAGCGCTGCAAGTCATTCTGCGGTAAGCCTTCTACGAAGTGCAACATGAATATGGAAGACACTCTGTGGGAGAGAAGGCAAGAGAAGTCAAATTTAATGCCATGTGTCTGCTTACAACAACAGATAGTCTGAAGTGAACTAGTCACGCCTGTTCCTTCCAAGGCTAACTCAACTAATTATTCTTGAGCACCTCCAGACGTATGTCTTTTAATTAGAAATGGAGAACTTGCTCTAAGAAGTGTGTAACACTAAACCCTTTTCTGAATGGTATCACTGACAGCTGGAAGCCATCATGCAATAAGACTAACACAGACCATTCAACAAAAATTGCTCTGTAGGCAGCAATGCTGCCTTAGCCTAAAGAAAAGATCATACCTTGCAGAATTCAAAGGAAAAAGTCCAGACCTTTTAGAATTTTCTTTGGCATCAAAAGCTCAAATTAATTACTTTTGTTTAGGTGGGGTAGATAATATGTGAAAACGAGGTAAAAAGCCCAAGACATTCAAATAAACATTAATTTGGCCTATTTCTGTTATCTGAAGAAGAAGAGCAGCCTATCAAATTAAAATTTCTACTTAGGGAATTTTTTTGGGGGGTACTGGGGACTGAACCCAGGGGCATTCTACCTTCAAGCTACACCCCCAGCCCTATTTTTTTTTTTTTTTGGCAGTACTGGGAATTGAACCCAGGAGCACTCTACCTCTGAGCTACACCCCCATCCCTATTTTTATTCTTTATTTTGAAACAGGGTCTCACTAAGTTGCAGAGGGCCTCACTAAGTAGCTGAGGCTGGCTGCAAACCTGCGATCCTCCTGTCTCAGCCTCCCAAGTACTGGGATTACAAGTATATGCCACCACACCTGGCCCTATTTTTTATTCTTTAGTTTGAAACAGGGTCTCACTAAGTTGTGGAGAGCTTCACTAAGTAGCTGAGGCTGGCCGCGAACCCGGATCATCCGGGCTCAGCCTCCCAAGTACTGGGATTACAAGCATGCACCACCACACCTAGCTACTTAGGGAGAATTTAATTTATAACTTAAGTAGAAAAGAAGAAACCCATACTGGTTAATTATAAACCTCAATCTACCCATAATTTCAAAAATACATCTTATCATTACAGTGACATGTTACACCCAGAAACAACCCAAAGATGGGCCTCAAATAACTAAATTTAACAAAGCTCTCAGGATTTAAGAAAAATGTTGAATGTCCCTTTTCCTAATATTTAAACAGCTGTCAAAATTTACTTAGCTTATCAAAATTTATTCAGCTGAAATGAACTTGAATCAATGTCCAAAATGCTAGATTATTCAGACTGACAAGGGATAATTTTTAAATTATTACTTGTCAATCATTTCATTAGAGAATGATCAAGTCCTCAAAATTTAAGAACCTGTAAGTACAAAGTCCTGAAAACTGTAATACTGAACTCTTTCCCTTTTTTTAATCATACTTATTTCACTGAATCCAAGATGTCACCAAACTATACTATGCCATCAAGTTTTAAATATATTCTCATTTCACATGTTAAAATGTCAAGTGTATGTCTTTGAACCAATGATCCACAGTAAAACTAGAGATGTATTCTCACAGCTAGATATGTAGACTCTAGACACCTGTCTCTTTTATTACTAATAAAAGATTAAAAATTAAAATAAATTAATTATGAACATTTAGTCCTCTGGGACTCATATGATACCACCTGTCAAGTTATCTTCTGAAGTTAGTTATTAAAACAACCTCTTGATGATCCTAGACTTACTAGTTTCAAATGGAATATGTTTTAAGTCATATGTACTAATAGGAATAAATAAGATAAAGCATGTAAGACCATCTGCCAGATTTTTCTGCTTTTTGTGTATTCTCAGCCTTCTAAACTATTCATTTGCAAATTTGTAAAAGTAAAAACCAAGAGGCCCTGGGTTCGACCCTAGTAGTACAAAAAATAAATGAATTTTAGCTGGGTACAGTAGCACATGCCTGGAATCCCAGGCAGGAGGATCACAAATTAATAGGCCAGCCTGGGCAATTTATGAAGATCCTGTTTCAACATGAAATTTTAAAAAGGGGAGGGGGTGAAGAGTGCTTGCCTAACATGTGTGAGGCCCTGGGTTCAATCCCCAGTACTGCATTAAAATAAATAAATAAAAAACTGCCGCCGGGCGTGATGGTGCATGCTTATAATGCCAGTACTTGGGAGGCTGAGACAGGAGGATTGCAGGTCTGCGGCCAGCCTTTACCATTTATAAGTAATACCACTTTTTCATATGCCATTAAGAAGGAAGTGCTGGCAATTTCACTATGTGCCGTCAGTGATAGGTACACACCAATCACAGACATGTTAAAATACAGGGGAAAAACTGGAATGTGTTTGGGGTTGGGGGTGTAGCTCGCAGGTAAAATGCCCCTGGGTTCAATCCCCAGTACCGCAAAACAAAACAAAACAAAAACTGCCAAGACTAAAATCCATACTTCCTTAGGTACTCAAACTCTTAGTTGAATGCAAGTAAATCCCCTAAATCCTGTTTGAGACCTAGATGGATAGAAATTTGATTTTATTACTCAGCCAAAAAAAAAAAAAAAGGGGGGTGACAAAGATCAGAGTACTAAAGATCTTGAAACATCCTCTTTTTTTTTTTTTTTTTTTGCGGTACCGGGGATTGAACGCAGGAGCGTTCTACCTCCGCACTACGCCCCCGGCCCTATTTTTTATACTTTACTTTGAAACTGGGTCTCACGAAGTTGCGGAGGGCCTCACTATGTAGAGAGAGAGAGAGAAAGAGAGAGACAGGGAGAGAGAGAGAGAGAGAGCTGAGGCTGGCCGCGAACCCGGATCCTCCAGTCTCCGCCTCCCAGAGTACTGGGATTACAAGCGTGCGCCACCACGCCCGGCCTTGAAACATCCTCTTAATTATACCACCCTCCATGCCAAAAGATCAACTACACTAAAGTTACCCAGGCCTAATGTGGGGGGCTGAAATAATGTCAAGCAGAATCACAATTCTTTATAGAGCTTTATTACCATTT
>PVJS01015242.1:12744-39273 GCA_004027185.1 Glis glis
AGAGAGAGAGAGAGAGAGAGAGAGAGAGAGAGAGAAGAGAGAGAGAGAGTTGAGTGAGGCTGGCTGTGAACCCGGATCCTCCGGTCTCCACCTCCCAAGTACTGGGATTACAAGCATGCGCCACTACGCCCGGCCATACTGCTTTCTATAACTGGACCTTTTTAAGTTCCAAACACATTCCAGTTTTTCCCCTGTATCTTAACATGTCTGTGATTGGTGTGTACCTATCACTGATGGCACATAGTGAAATTGCCAGCACTTCCTTCTTAATGGCATATGAAAAAGTGGTATTACTTATAAATGGTAACATCTTGGAGTCAGTCAAATAAGGTATTTCCTCCTCTACCTCTTGTTCACGTCCCTCTTTGGGTCCCCTGGCGGTCACAGTATTTCTGGGCTGGAGATGTGGCCCAGTGGTAGAGCACTTGCCTAGCATGTGTGAGGCCCTAGGTTTAATCCTCAGCACTGTGGGGAAAGGGGGAGGAGAAAAAAGAAAAAGAAAAGTCACAGTATTCTCCTACCCACAACTCTAGCTGGTCTCACTTCCAGCCTCTCAGGTGAGGGCAAAACTTTGTCCCTAGGTTCTGCGCTCAGGCTGCTTCCTACCCTCGATGCCAGAGTGTCGGTCAGAGATGATGCTCAGAGTTGAGGAGAGCAAACTGGGTTCTGCCTCAACCATGGGAAAACCAGACGGGATGAATTAATAGAACCAGAACCAAAGAGTCAACAAGAGATTTCAAGTGAAGACCCATTTGCCTTCACCCAACATGGGGCTGAACAACTACTCTTAGAAGGATCTACCTTCAGGACAAAGGAAAATAGGAAAAACAGAAAATACAAGAGAACTGTGTTAACCCCTGCCACCCCAAACAGCAGGGGAGCTACATATATCCATACCACAAAGAGTGCACTGCATCTTACACTAATAGCCTTGAGTACAAATTTTATACTTTCATTCGAATTAATGTTATAATTCATATTTTAGAAAATGCAAATTGAAGGTGGGTGTGGTGGTGCATGCCTATGGTCCCAGCTATTCAAGGAGGCTGAGGTGGGAGGATTACTCGAGCCCATGAGTTCAAGACCAGCCTGGGCAACATGGCAAGATCCCATCTCAAAAAAATTTTTTTTAATTAAAAAAAAATTGGGCAGTGGAAGTAAGGCTGACATCTGAAATATTTTGATTAAAAAAGTTGACACTGTAAGGCCCAGTTGTGGCATGTAGTTTTTGAAAGTAACTTATAAAGCATTTACAATACCCTAAATTTGTACTCTTTGCAGACTTATGCATATATATTTGCTTTCAGAATAGTTTTCAAAATTGTACACAAAAAAAGGGTGGAAGTTTTTTAATAAAGAAATTGCGTGCTTAGGGAGGCGGAGACCGGAGGATCCGGGTTCGCGGCCAGCCTCAGCTCTCTCTCTCTCTCTATCTCCGTCTCTCTCTCTCTCTCTCTCTCTATTTCTCTCTCTCTCTCTCTCTCTCTTCTTAGTGAGGCCCTCCGCAACTTCGTGAAACCCAGTTTCAAAATAAAGTATAAAAAATAGGGCCAGGGGTGTAGCGCGGAGGTAGAACGCCCCTGCGTTCAATCCCTGGTACCGCAAAAAAAAAAAAAGTAATTGCATTTATAAATGATCTGTATTAGAATATAATAAATCTCCAGTTATAATTACTACCCATGTTGTACAACAGATACCTTCTGTTCTAGTTGCTAATAAAGAGCTACACAACTCAAAATAATGATTTAAACTTAAAAAAATACAAGTTTAACAATGTGCATATATATATGCACACACACACACACACCTGAATTGTAATAATATAGGCTTTAGGCAGAAAAATCCACAAACGTAGTTTTTACATCTCATTACATTTTAGGTCACTTAATTCAACTATTTCAGACTCTATGACAAGAAATGAAAAACATTAATAAAATCAAGCTGTAATTAAAATAATCAGAATTGGGTCATATTCACTGGAATAAGTAAATACATCTTTAGAAAAATTCAACTGTTCAACAAACTGTTCTTTGAAGACAGTCCAAGGATCTAATAAATAACAAAGCATTTTATGTCAAATAAGATTTTAAATTAAGAAATATAAACTATTTTATATATCAGTATTCCATCCAAAATTTTGTAAGAGGGCTTAGTTTGCTTAAAAAAAAGGAAGCCTCAAAATCACTGTATCAGACACCTGAATAAGTTCAGTAAGTACAAACAGATGTCTTACTTCTCTTCCTACCACTCCACAGATAGTTGCTTAAAAAAAAAAATCACTGTTAAAACTGGTTTAATAAGCTTTTCAAATGCCAGCCCAAGACAGTGTATGACCAGACCTCTGAAGGAGAGTCATTTCAAAAGCTTGAGAAATAAAATTAAACCTGATCCTAAGTTCCAATGGCTCAGTGTAGGATAAAAGGTGCCCTATGTCACCATGATCTGAATGTGATTCCTAAATGATTTACTTGAAGAAAAGCGGCAGAGTTGGACCCACTATGCATCATTCACCTGATTAATCAATGCTTTTTTTCCTAATGGGGACATACCAGAGGTGGATTACCTGGGAAAAGGTGTTCTGGGAATTTACAACACTGCTAGTATTTAGAGTGTTGTATGATTGGATTATTCTCATGGCATCATGAAGGGTTTAATTATTTTTAATTAAGTTACCCCTAAAAACTATATTAAACTTGTTTCTAAATTCCATTAGACACCAACAAATCAAGTTATACAAATTTCAAAGTAGGAAAACTACAAAGGATTTATATAAAGATCTTGTCATTTAAAAAGTGAAATTTTATGAGTTCAATTTACTTTTGAAGAATACAGGAAATGTCCACATAAATTTTGCTTATAAATTGGCCCAGAGGAACTCAAAACACATTTTCCAATGAAATACTGTTTTACCTAATGGATACATTTCCAGATCAGAGCATAAATCTTAAATGTAAGTAAAGCAATATATCTGTATAATTAAAAAGCACATGCTCCAATGCAACCAATTAACAGATCAAACAAATAATGTAATGAGTCTATTTTCAATCCTGAGGCTTGAGAAAAAGCAGACATAAATATCAGAAGAAATTATATACACCAAGAAGCCTTGAGCAATCTAATGGCCCAGTGTAGGGTAACAGTCAGCCACAGCCCGCTGCCTTGCCACATGACTCATCATCAAGGAAAGGGATTACAAAGAGGATCCCTCAACTCTCAGATCTCAACACTCGGTCACCAGCTGGGCAAGACAGGTCACAGGCGTCTGGTTAAAGATAGCTCCTCTTCCTTCCCACTTGGCCTCCCACTCAGACACTACCAAATGACAGAAGGACAAACACAGGTAAGAGTCTAAAACGGCAAAGAACAGGAAAGGGAAATGAACAAACAAGTGTCACCTTCCACAGCAGAATGGCAGTGTGATACACATGCACTGCAGAGTAGGCATACCGATGAGGGGAGTGCATCCGCCCCTCAGAACCCGAGGCGTGGTATCTACAGGCAAGAGATGCTGTGGAACATGGGTTGAGGCCTAAGCTAAAAACTGGGATGGGGACTCAAAGTGTTTATGAAGAGCACTCCTAATGTACCAGGCCAAGAGAGGAGTCAGTGCAGACTGGGAGACTGGAGCAAAACAACGGAAGGTGGCAGGAGAGATGCTTCCAGAAAAAAAAGGGGAGGATTCAAAAATTTTGAAGCATTGAGTGTTAGAAATTTATTCAGTGTTTAAAACACTTGGAAAAACTTCACAATAATAAACAAAGCAAATATAAAGAAGACAATACTAGGACAAATAACGAATTATAAGAGAAAACATAACCATGTATAATGCTTGCCTAGAGAGTGAATAATGTGTATATTAAAAATAATGCAAGCCGGACATGGTGGTGCATGCCTATAATCCCAGTACCTGGGAGGCTGAGATAGGAGGATCACAGGTTCAAGGTTCAAGACCAGTCTCAGTGAGACTCAGCACTTAGAGACTCTGTTTCAAAATAAAAAATAAAATAGGTCTGAGTGTCTAGCTCAAAGGTAGAACACCCCTGGGGGGGGGGAGTTCAATCCCCAGTATCAAAATAGTAACAGTAATAATGATAGTAATAATGCAAACACTGACTACTGGGTTAGCCAAATACCTGCATGTGGAAGAACAGGGCCCGGGTGCTGATGCAGGAACCCTAGTTCTCAAGGGCTACTAAAGGAGAGCAAGCCGGGTGAGGAACGCGCTTGTAATCCCAGTACTTGGGAGGCTGAGACAGGAGGAGTGCAGGTCCAAGGACAGTCTCAGGAACTTAAGTGAGGCCCTCCACAACTTAGTAAGACCTGTTTCAAAATAAAAAATAAAATAATAGGGCTGGGGGTGCAGCCCAGAGATAGAATGCCCCTCGGTTCAATCCCCAGTAACACACACATACAAACACACACACACACACACACACACACACACACTCAGTTCAATCCCCAGTAAAACACACACACACACTCGGTTCAATCCCCAGACACACACACACACACACACACACACCAGTAACACACACACACACACTCGGTTCAATCACCAGTAACACACACGCACACACACATACATACCAGTAACACGCACACACACACACACAGCAGACTGCATTACAGCAGCAGAAGCACAGCACTTTGCAATGACAAAGTAAATATGACCTTAATTTACAGATCTGAGGTAGAAGCCTAGAGAGTGAGACAGGGGACTACCCTGATTTCCTTTTAAGCCTTTTGGCATTATTAAATTAACTGAGAATTTATCACTTCAGTGACAATAAACCTTTAGGAATGATTCTCAGAAGTTTCTGGCAGATTCAAGGGCATCAGAGGTTAATATCACTGTCCTTTATTACATCAAATTATACCTCATTTTCTTAATGTAGAGCTAGGCTGAAATGAAGGCTAAAAAGGATGTGTAAATGTGTGAGTGGATTAACAAGAGAGAGACAAACTGCCTAAGATGGAACTGACTGTGAGTTTAAAGAGACAGTGACTCTGGTAACACTGGAAAAAATAACTCTGGCCAATTTTCCCACTCAGAGCAACTGAAAAGCTGGCACAATATAATGAAGGCACATCTGCTCAAGGGCAGCAGAAAGTTTATAAGATGAAGAAGAATTAGCAGGCCAAGACCTGGGAGAAGATGGAAATTCAGACAGATGAGCCTGTCGCTCATCTTTGAATCACCTTAGTTCTTGAAATTGTATTAAAGATACCCTGGAATTCTAGTGACTTCAGGCAGTTGGCGGGGAGGAAAAACTGAAGTTTAATATCCATAAAAGGAGAAAAAAAAAAACAGAAGGAAAAAAGAAGAAGGGAGACAAAGACAGTGAGACCAGTCACCCTAAGCCAGTGCTGCAGTGGTATTTCACCTGGGACAGCTTGCTTATTACTTAAGAGTTCCTGATAAAAGACAGGCATTTGGAAATTCATAAATATGTTAACTCAAACTTCTGAAAGGTAGGTTGTAGTCACCACTTTTCATTCTACACATTAAAAAAAATAAATCTACCTTCATTTTATTCTAAAGATTAAGAATTTTAACTCACTTTTCCAATACCATTTTTCTTATTTGTGATTTATTCTTGCAATTGTTACATGGACCAAAATGGGCAGCATTAAGTGGATACCACTCAGGAATGACATTTGTAAAGGTGACCAGGCTCTTCATACACCTATAAAAAAAGAAGACACAACTTAAATTAATTCACTTTAATTTAAACCAATGTCTAAAATACCCCCTTCACTTGCTTTTTCCTGAATCATATATTAGTATGGTAATGCTCCTCGCAGCCCTGGTAAAGCAGCTCTCTGAAGACTTTCCACGTTAACTCACTATGGTTTTTCACCTACAAGAGAACGCAAGGAAGCGCAAGAGGCAGGTTTCTCAACGGCAATGCCACTGACATTTGCACCACGTCATTTTTTGTTGTGAGGCGCTGCTCTGTACACTGGAGAATGTTTAGCATCATCCCTGGCCTCTACTTAGCAGATGCCAGTATCAGTCTCCAGTTGCAGCAACCAATGTCTCTGACACTGCGAGCTAAATGCCCTTATGGGGAGGCAATAGAGCCCCTCGTTGAGAATGACTTCTAAGGTTATAGCTTTTAGGAGCTCACTCCTTATTCAACTTTATCTGGCTAGCTAGCTATTACCAACAAACAAAAATGTAAAGGGGTATTTTCAAATATATAATCAGGAATATATACAGCTTAATTTTCTTGATCCTAAATGACAGTAGCAGCTGTGAAAGAATTTTGCTTTTTTCATAGGTTATATAAGTTCTAAATTTGTACTTAAATCTGAATACTTGATAGCAATGGCCATCTAAAAAGATGTTTAAAGATGTATCCTGAACTTCAGCTATAACCAGTTTAATGAAAATATTTTTAGTTAAAAGAACAGTTACAAATTACCAAAAAGCCACAGCTCCTTTTCAAACAATAACAACATGGACATATCACAAGCGAGAAAAGCACTGACTATAAATGAAAGGTAAGTTCTCAAGGAAGCTTGAGTTTTTTAATGCAAAGCAATGGAGAGGTATCAATAAATACACTGACTGTATTCTGCTCAATTTTTCATTCTCAAGGATAGTTAAGCAAAGACTCCTATTTTTTGTTTATACAAGGGAGTTTGTCTCAGCAAGTAAGTGTTACTGCTCCACACAACAGCTGACATTTTTTTTTTTTTTTTTTTGCGGTACCAGGGATTGAACCCAGGGGCGTTCTACCTCCGAGCTACACCCCTGGCCCTATTTTTATACTTTATTTTGAAACCGGTCTCACAAAGTTGCGGAGGGCCTCACTAAATAGCTGAGGCTGGCCGCAAACCCGGATCCTCCAGTCTCTGCCTCCCAAGTACTGGGATTACAAGCGTGCGCCACCACGCCCGGCCTGACAGCTGACATTTGTGACCACTTACTATGTGCAAGGCAAGACACAGTGCTAGGTACTCTTTCCTTCAAACTCTAAGTGGCAGATGCTATCCTTACCCCCATTTTCCACAGGATGAAACTGAAATACAGAGGGCACTCCAGATGACAAATGACAGACTGAGGATCTAAATCCAAGCAGTGGGCCTCCAGAGACCAGGTTTTTAACTGCCTCCACAGTATGCTTTGTAGATCAAGTAAAAGCCCTTAAACCATCACAAAACCCAGCAGCACAAAAATGAATTGGATTCCTAGACTATGTGGAAATAAGTTTTATGACATTAAAACATTTAATGAAATGCCACTTCATTTTAGATTTTCCTCTATAAAAACAGAACACAAAGTGGCTGGTGGCTTCTTCACTAGAGCCTCTAGAGCACACCTATCAGTTTGTGTGCAAAGATAATGTAAAGCAGACAAAAGATCAAATGCATTACTAAGTCACTGGCCCCCTCCTATGTTTGTATATTATCTCCCTAACTAACAAATAGTCTGAATTTGGCCAGGATAGAAATTATTTCCAGTGGCTAGGTGAAATACAGAACATAATGAGAAGCTGTCAAACTGCGAAGACGCAGATTCTAGAAAAGCTATAATTAAGCTGATTCTCATCATCAACCTTGTTTATATTACTTAAAACCCAGGTAGTGATTAAGGGGATTTGTCACACTGAGCAAGAAAGCCTCACAGGCCAGAAAAGCCTAAGTCTCAAGGGTGAGTCCTGACTGCTACTTCCTAGTGTGTCCCCTTCCAAGCAGGGTCCATGCCTGTCAAGTGAGGATCATAGGATCTTCCTCACTGAGTTACTGTGGGAAACCAGATCATTTATACAAACCAATGCCCAAAGACCTGGAAACCGGCCTTTTCATTATCACTTGCTTACACAAAATTATCCAAGCCTATCATAAGAAATCATTAATTTTCACCCTGTTCTAGTAGTTTTGGGCTCACTGGTTAAAAAACAAATACTTTTTGTTGCTTGTTCTCTCTAGAGCATTCTCCCAGACTCAATCTTCCTTGGTAGCGCCCTAAATACCTACAAAGAACCTCATATTTAGGTAAAGAATATCTAAGTAATGTTTTCTCTCACAATTTTGTTTAATAACTTTGAGACTTACTAGTAGTTGAGTTAAAGAGGAAAAGATTGATTGTAATAGTTTGAATAAATGATCAACAGGGCCAGTTTGGTCTTCTTGTAACCGGCAGCCAGGAACTTTCCAGGTCTGGATCAAGTGAGGGTATCAGGTCAGATGAACACCTGCCTCTCTGACTCCCCTCTTTACATGTCAGGTGTATGGAAGCAGAAGAGAGCTGCAGCTTCTCCATGCTTCCTCCCAAGTGCCAATCTCAGGACCCTGTATGTCACCCATGGTCTCTCTAATCCTCACCAAGGGGCTTCAGGGAAGTGGAAGGCATGGCCCAGACAGTTTAGGTGCAGGGGGATTCTCCTAGGACTAAGAAAAGGGAGGGGGAAGTGCAGGTTACCTCTAAGAACTGCTGCCAGACTCTAGGAGCCCAAGATCAGTTTCTCTGATTAAAAGCCTAAAGCAAACAAACAAAAACCCTCGTCACTAACTGAGGAGTATACAAAACATACAGCTTCACGGAGTGGTATTCTCACTCAGCTGGTCATCTGGAGCGGGGCAGGGTGTGTGTGCTATTCTTCTCTTGTCCCCACTTCCCTCTAAAGAAATTGTTAAGGAAATTCTTAGCAATCTCGCAAACCACAGATTTTTGACCCTCCCAGTTTAAATGGCAAGCAAACTGCAGTTTCAGGAGCTAAAATGTGTCCTTTTAACCTTAGCGGTGGAGAGACTTTATGGTGTGGTGGGAAATTTAGTCAAGGGTAGAAAGAAGTGCAGGGAGTTGAGCAGTGCTGTAGGTGCAAACAAGTTTACTCAGAACTGTTTAAATAGAAGGAATCCAGTTTTTAAAAACAAACACTAACCTGTTTTGGTACTGGTGTCCACACTGTGAGCATTCGAAGTCCCAAGAAAAGGAGTATGTGAAGAGCCTTTCAATGTGGGGTTCTATTTTTAAGAGAAGGGGAAATGCAAACACAGGGCTTTCCATATCACCTTCCAAAAACAAAAGCAAAAATCATTACTCATACTGAACAACTGCAAAAGTAAACCCACAGGATGAACTGTGGTCTTCCCTCACTTATTTACAGTACTGATACACGTGAATACAACAGGACAGAGTAGGTCATTCACAGTTGAGAGGGGCAAAGTTTTACAAACATTTTCTAAAAATGTCCAGCATGGATTTAAATATCACCTCAGATGCTTTCATTTTTTTGGTGTACATTTAAGAAAACTTAAGGCATAAAACAACAAAAACCCTGTACTATCTTCTTAAACCTATTTACCTTTTCTCAGGAAAAAAATCCTCAGAATTATCAGGATGAATGTTAAAAAAAAATCATGTAAATGGTTTGATAGAAATATTTATTTATGCCGAGCGTGGTGGCGCACGCTTGTAATTCCAGTACTTTGAGGGCTTCACTAAGTAGCTGAGGCTGGCCGCAAACCTGCGATCCTCCTGTCTCAGCCTCCCAGGTACTGGGATTACAAGCGTGCGCCACCACGCCCGGCTTGATAGAAATATTTAAAAGATGCAATGGTGAAGGTACTATAAAATAATATCAGAATTTGGCAAAACCACTAAAATACCATTTCTCTTCTGATTCTCTTGTTCTACATGAGAAGAGGACCCAACAAACAAGGGTTAAAGGACCAGCTTTGAACCTCCATACTCATTTACCTCTTCCCAACCTTCATTCTAGTCCTTTCTCTTTAACAATAAAACTGAAACTTTAGGACTAGAGAAGATAAAAATTTTGTTATCATTAAAACAAAAACCAAATGGTCAATGTTGACTTCCAGCTTTGAGATCAGCAAGCTGGTTAAATAGCAGGACTCACATTCTTCTCACATTCATTCTACAATTAGTTCCTTTCCTTCCTATCCTCAGAGGAGCTTGTTAGATGGCCCAGGAGGCTCCGAGTCCTTCCACATTCCCCCTCAACAGAGCCTCTCTTTCACAGTCCAATTCCTCCCCGCCCAAGCCTGGAAATACAGCTGCCCAGAACACAGCTAGGAACCTTGGCAGGACCATGAGGCAGACACTAGGTGCTACTAAGAACACTCTATAAATATCAGTAGCTACAAAGGCTATTTTAATAGTCACCTGTGTGGTATAATCCCGCTGCTATTTTTGTATAAGAACACAAAATCAAAATAAAACATTTTAAAAAATAGAAATCAATCTCCTAGAAATAAAAAATGTAACGCCGTAAGAATAAGCAGTAGGAGCATAGTACATGTGTGTAAATAGTCATCAGCCTTCAAAATGCTTACTCTACTTAACTAAATATTACCTGAAAAAGCAAACAATTTACATTTCATAACAACATAATATCTTCAGGTCTAAAATATATAGTTTTCAGTGAATCAAAATATCATGAAAGAGTTCAAAACAGATAATTTACATTTCAGATTGTTTTAGGTAATTTACGTACCTCATAAATTGATTTTTATTTTTTTCTTAGATTAAAAATTTTGAGTATTAACTAAAAAGCATCTTACTAGAGAACATATTATACCAATACCTAAGTGGTCTCTTTTTCTCTAGAATCTAACCCTAATTCCAAATCCCAAACCCCTTAACCTAGTTTACGTATTTTCCCTAACATACTTTCACTTGACATGACCTGAACCTCTTAGTGACTCTGCTGTCTAGCTATTCAGGTTTTCTCTTCTGTTAATTGCTCAGGCTGCTTTTCTACCAGGTTTTCTGTTTTTAGGGTTTTTTTTCCCCCTTGACTGATGTACAGGAGTTCTTTCTAAGCTATCTTGGATATTACTTCTTTGTTCTATCTTTGCCTAGAGGCTTTAAAATTTAAGCTGATATTTACAAATCTTTTTTTCATGTTAATTTTCAAAAATTTCCCGTCTGAAGTGATAAAAAGACATTCACCTGTGTTTCCTTCCAAAGTTTTATAACCCTGATTTTTCACACTTTGGTCTTTAAATATGCTTAAGTTTTTTTCTACCCATGGTGTGAAGTAGAGACCAATGTTCTCCGAACCAGGAACCAACGGTCCCAGCACCATTCCCTAGATATTCTGTCTCTACTCATCTGCAGAACTACCTCTATCCCTGTATAAAGCAGCCAAAGGGGGAGGTGCTGATCTAGACTCCAGTATGTTCCACTGTGTACCCTCCCTTACATCAGTACATGACACACAGAGAGTAAATCAAATTCCCTTTAGAATGACATAAATATACAAACTAGAGCAATATTAGCTTTTACTGTTTTAATTAAGAAATATAGACACTGAAAGGGAAAAATGCACTGAATTAAAAATAGCAGTTACCTTTGTGGAAAATAAGAAAGAACTGGGGAAGAGTAAAAAGGAGGCTACATTTGAATTTGTACCTGTCATGATTACACAGAACAGTAATTTAAAATTCCTTCTCTGACATAGAAAACCAGGCCCAAGGCTGAGGGGGAGCAAGAAATGCACCTTGTTCCAAATATAACTATCAGTGATAAGAAGGGTCATAATTCAGACTGGGGCAGAAACCACTCTTCCATTCACAACTCAAGAAGACTCTAATGGGGAAGAAATACTGCTGAATGTAACATGGAAGCCCTCAGTCTGCATGCTAGAGACCAAAGCTGTTCCACATGTCCATTCTTACAATCACTGGTGGGAAAAGCAGAACTACTATGGTTGGTGTAGATCAGACATTCTTGTCCTGTCCACACCTAAGAATCCTGTAGGAGCTTTTAAAAATTACTGATTTCCTGAGATTCTCATTTCACTGACCTGATATAGGCCCCTAACACTGGTATGTTTGTCTGTCTGTCTGTCTATCTATCTATCTATTCATTTATATTTTGTGGTACTGGGGATTGAACCCAGGGATATTCTACCTCCAAGCTATACCTATTTTGTTTTTATTTTGAAAAAGGGACTCACTAGGTTGATGAGAGTCTCACTACTTGTTGAGGCTGTCCTCGAACCTGCGATCCTCCTGTCTCAGCATCCCAAGTACTGGGATTACAGTCGTGTGCCACCACGCCCGGCTGGGATTTACTTTTAAATTCCCTTGGTGCTTCTTAATGCACAGTCAAGGTTGAAAACGCTGGCTTAGCCTACTGAGGTAAGTATTGGAGAAGTGACCAAAGGTGACCCCCTAAGTATTCGCCTGGTTCTGAGCACTGCACACTCTTAAGAGATGGAACACCATCCTGCATGTTTATACAGATAAGCTCTGCACAACAACGATTTAACCAGTGGTTGACCTTGACCTCTAAGCCAAACTACCCAGATTCTCTATTCCAGAAATCTTATCATCCAAAGTCCTAAAACAATATTGTATTTCCTTATGATATACTTATTTCTATGATACATGAGTTAGGTTACTCCAACTACTTACCTAATGTGCATCTAAGTTGGGGCTGAAGTTTAGTAAAAATTTCATCTCTGACTTCATTCAGACTGGTCTCTATCTCTGCAAATACTTCTGAGGTAAGTTTTTTACAATCTCCATCTTAAAAAATATAGAGAACATTATCAATTTCTCATCAAAGTATATCTTTCCACAGAAAACTTAAGACATTAAAAATGAAAGTTTGTAAGAATTCATACGTTTTGTAAGAGAAAGCACAGAATTTCTTCAATTCTTCCTCTTCTGTGGTAAACCATATATTCCCTCAATTTTTGTTATCAGCCCAGTATCATTAGCACAACTACCTGGATAAAATCTCACAGAAAGCCTTTCTCACCTAAATCATCACAGGTCTAATAAAATATAGGTTGGGGCCATAACTGTTTCAGATTGTAGGTTTTTTTTCCAGAATATTTGCATATACATAATGATATATTTGGGGGATGGAACTCAAGTCTAAATAAAATTCTTTTATTTCATATATACCCTATATGTACAACCTGAAAATAATTTTTTACTTTTTTAGTACAGATGATTGAGCCCAGGGGCAGTCTACCTCTGAGCTATGCACCCAGTCCTATTTTATTTTTTATTTGGAAACAGGGTCTCACTAGGTTGCTGAGAGTCTTCCTGTGTTGCTGAGGCTGCCCTCGAACCTGCGATCCTCCTGTCTCAGCCTCCTAAGTACTGGGATTACAAGCATGCATCACCACGCCTGGCTGCTGAAGGTCATTTTTTTTTTTTTTGCGGTACCGGGGATTGAACCCAGGGGCGTTCTACCTCCGCGCTACACGCCTGGCCCTATTTTTTTATACTTTATTTTGAAACCGGGTCTCACGAAGTTGCGGAGGGCCTCACTAGGTAGAGAAAGAAAGAGAGACAGGGAGAGATAGAGAGAGCTGAGGCTGGCCACGAACTCGGATCCTCCGGTCTCCACCTCCCAAAGTACTGGGATTACAAGCGTGCGCCATCACGCCCGGCTGAAGGTCATTTTAAAAGGCTGTTTTGACTATGACTTCCCACATGAGGTTGAGTATGGAATATTCTACTTCTGCCATCATGTTGGCACTCAGAAGTTTCAGATTTTGGAGCATTTCAGATTTCAGAGTTTTGGATTCCTTTCAGATATTTTGCCCATCTCTGAACAGCTGAAGCTCTCTCTTTATATGCAATCATTACTTATGACAGAAACATCTAATCAGTTATTCTACTTTGTATAACTTTTCTTGAACTAAGTCCTAGGAACAGAAAAATCTTTAAGAAGTCTTACTAAAGTTATGATCATTTTCCAAACTAGTATTTGGTATATTTCCATCCTTTTTGGGGGGGAAAGGAGGAGTTTGGAGGGGATCTTCAGTGGCATCATAGAGTTTATACACAATTCCATATCCTACTTTGTTTATACAAATTTGCTTTATTAAACATTTCTCAGGCTGTGTATTATAATGTGACTGATATGTGGTTTTATTAATCATTCCTCTTTTTGCAGAACATGTTTTTTAATATTATAAATATTATGGTGATAAGCATTTTGGGGTACATATATGTCCATGTTTTTGGACACTTCTTTAGGGTACAAGCCCTCAAAATGGAATTAACTATGTCAAAAATTTATCCAAGTTTAACAAGAAAATTGTTTTGAATAAAAGTCTCCATATGCACCTGACTCTAGTTACTTTTAAGCTACAAATCGATCTTTTCACTCAAATCTCATAAATAATTCATACGGCCTGATCATACTCTGCTTGTATGTTTCACTTATGAAAATACCTGGATTCTCCTTAATATAAAGTAAGCATTAACCAAAATTTTTGTTATTTGATCCTGGCAACAAAATTTATACTACAAAGTAATAAAGTTCAAATATAACTAACCACCAGATTATAAAAACTATAAATTAATCTATAAACAGTTAACATAAGCTGGGCATGGTGGCGCATGCCTATAATCCCAGTAATTGGGAGGCTGAGACAGTAGGATCATGGGTTTGAGGACAGCTCAGCAACTTAGCGAGCCCGTTTCAAAATAAAAAGGGCTGGGGGTGCACCTCAGAGGTAGAATATCCCTGGGTTCAATCCCTAGTCCCCCCACCCCCTGAAAAGTTAATACAAAATAAAAATATAAAGTTAAAATTAATTCCAGCAATTTTATTTATTGCTCTTCTGCGATAATCAACTGAACGACTATCACCTACTCAACACCGGAGTTCCTGTAATTGTACAAAACAGAAACAGGAGAAAAACCACAGGCAAAAATGCTTGTGAGCCGGGCGTGGTGGCGCACGCTTGTAATCCCAGTACTTTGGGAGGCAGAGACCGGAGGATCCGGGTTCGCGGCCAGCCTCAGCTCGCGCTCTCTCTCTACTTAGTGAGGCCCTCTGCAACTTTGTGAGACCCGGTTTCAAAATAAAGTATAAAAAATAGGGCCGGGGGTATAGCGCGGAGGTAGAATGCCCCTGGGTTCAATCCCCGGTACCGCAAAAAAAAAAAAAAAAAACCTGCTTGTGAAAGCCAAGAGCAATGGCATATGCTCATAAGCCCAGCTACTTGGGAGGCTGAGGCAGGAAGATTACAAATTTGAGGCCAGCCTAGGCAATTTAGTAAAACCCTGTCTCGAAATTTTAAAAAGGACAGGGGATGTAGCTTGGTGATAGAGGAATTGCCTAGCATGCATGAGGGTTTGATTTCTAGTACTGCAAAAAAAAAAAACCTGTGTGAAACTGAAAAAAAATTTTTTTGGTACCGGGGATTAAATCCAGGGGCATTCTACCTCTGAGCTAAACCCCCAGCCCTATTTTATGTTTTATTTTGAATCAGGATCTCAATTAGTTGCTGAGGCCGGCCTCGAACCTGAGATCCTCCTGTCTCAGACTCCCAAGTACTGGGATTACAAGGCATGTGCCACCATGCCTGGTTCGAAATTGAATTTTTATTTTTTATTTTTATTTATTTATTTTGCGGTACTGAGGATTGAACCCAGGGGCATTCTACCTTGGAGCTACACCCCCAGCCCTGTTTTTTATTCTTTACTTTGAAACAGGGTCTCACTAAGTTCTAGAGGGCCTCACTAAGTAGCTAAGGCTGGCCGCAAACCTGGATCCTACAGTCTCAGCCTCCCGAGTACTGGGATTACAAGCATGCGCCACCACACCTGGCTGAAATTGAATTTTTAAAGATTGCAAATGACTGAGACATAAAAATAATTCAGTTTCAAAGGAACTCAAATTGAGACAAAATATTTACTTAATAAAAAAATCTGAAGATTGAACCCAGGGCCTCATGCATCCTAGGCAAGCCTTCTATAACTGAGCTACACCCCCAATCCTTTTTAAATTTTATTTTGAGACAGGATCTTGCTAAGTCTTCTCGAACTTGCTAAGTCTTGAACTTGTGATCCTCTTGCCTCAGCCTCCAGAGCTGTTGGAATTACAGGTATGCACCACCACACCCAGCTCAAAATCATATCTTTTTAAATGTTTATATCCAAAGGTGGTTAGAGTACTCTAATATATTTTCTTCCACATAATGGAAATAGAACTATATTTAGTACAACCCTTCTGGAAAGCCATTCAGCCACACTCTTAATATTCACATTTTAACATCCTACCTAGGATATTAATCAGCAATGTATTTAAAAGAATACATTTATTGTGGTGTGAAATGATAAGAGCAAAAATGGTAAGCAGCCTGAACAGCCAACAATGAAGAAGCAATGTATAGGATTCATAGAAAGGACTGTACAACCAAACTCATGCTTTTTAGCATATTAATGAATAAGAAAATACCTACAGAGCCAGGCGTGGTGGCGCACATGATGGCACAGCTGGTGTTATCTCAAGCTTCCCGACCTCTGGGCTTCCTGCCCCCTGTTCTCTACATAGAACAAAAACTATTTCCACATGCTTTGAGACAAAACTCAAGGTTAACATCTTTAAAAATTAAAGAGCGGTAATATATTAGCACCAACCTTTAACTCTGTCCAACTGACTGGTATATAGAAGATTATTTGCTTGATTATATTTTTCAAACAACCTCCAAAATACAGATTCCTCCTTAGAGCGCAATTCAGTCACTGTGTTCTTTAGCCCTTCTAAGTGCACCAGAGCTGACAGGATACAGTCTAACCAACAGAGAGCATTAGTGTTTCTCCACTGGACACACACAGTCTGGCCAAATGATGAACATTTGCTCTCCAATGGCATTTCCAGTTCAGATGTGCATTCTTTATTGTGAGGGGAAATACCGTCAGTTCCAGAGACATCGTCTTCAGTAGCCATGTCAACATTATCAATTCCCAAAGACTCATTCTGCTCCAGGGCATCAAGTGTTCCAACTGGACTCTGTTGACTTCTACTGTCTGGGAAGTTTGATGATATTTCATCACACACCTCTCCATTATGCTTGCTGTTGAAAACTTGTTCACCATCAATAACAAGATGATTTCTAGTCTTTTTGAAATGTGCTAAAAGAGGTGAATCTTCACAACTGGTTTCCAAGATCTTTCTTTTTTGGGATTTATTTGGAGTGTGACAATCTTCTGAATCAGGAGAAATTAAATTATTAAGTGATTTTGGGCCCAAAGGATAGATGCACTAGAAAGGAAACATAAAATCATAAAAACTACAAAAATTCAAATAAGCTGAAGTTTTACTTTACAGTTTCTATGCCATGAAAAAAACTTAGCATTAATGTGCCATGAGAGTATATGTATTAACCTAAATTTGAAAGAAATACGAACAGCCGGGCGTGGTGGCCCACGCTTGTAATCCCAGTACTTGGGAGGTTGAGATAGGAGGATTGCAGGTTCGTCGCCAGCCTCAGCAACTTAGTGAGGCTCTCAGCAACCTAGCAAGACCTTGTTTCCAAATAAAAATTAAAACAGGTCTGGGGGTGTAGCCTGGTGGTAAAAGGCCCCTAGGTTCCATTCCCAGTACCACAAAAAAAAGAAGAAAAAAAAAGAGAAAGAAATAGAAACAAACACCATTTAATCAAAATTTGGCACCCTAAAGAATTCCTAGTTAATTTGATCAAGGATTTAATCTGAGTTATACTAGAATAAGCTAACAAGGAAACTATACTTATTTTTGTGTTAATAATAAATCTAATGTCAAGTAAATTTAATAAATTTCAACGATGTAAAGAAAAACTGTACAATTATAAGTATTTTTTTAATAAACTGCATAACATTTAAAAATTGGAAAAGTATTTTCTCTTCTCACAGTACTAGGGATTGAAGCCAAAGGTGCTCTACCACTGAGCTACATCCCATGCCCTTTTTATTTTTTCAAACAGGGGCTCGCTAATTTGCCCAGGCTGGCCTTGAACTTGTGATCCTCCTGCCTCAGCCTCCTCAGTAGCTGGGGTAACAGTGCCACCAGGCCCAGTCTGGAAAAGTACTTTCAGATTAAAAAAAAATGCATGGGTTAATTTTTATAGTTCCTGTATTCTGAAACAATACAAATCTGAAAACACTGCTATTTTATATCCTTACTGGATTTAGAGTCAAATTAGCTGAATATTAATGACTTAATCTTACTGTTCATTAACACAATTTCAGCCAA
The DNA here is from genome assembly GCA_004027185.1 of Glis glis. NCBI lineage: Eukaryota > Metazoa > Chordata > Mammalia > Rodentia > Gliridae > Glis > Glis glis. The sequence continues at coordinate 30,713 of PVJS01015242.1, forward strand.
ATACAAAAATATAAGCAAGTGATTAATGAAAGAATTTTTCCTAACTCAAAGACTACCAAAATATTCTACAAGATAAATTCAAGAACTTATACACTAAATGATCTCATTTAAAATATTCCTTCTGGGGGGCTGGAAATGTAGTTCAGTGGTAGAAGCACTTGCCTCGCATATGCAAGGCCCTGGGTCCAATCTCTAGTGCTGCAAAAAAAAAAAAATTAAAAACTTAGATGGCAAAAGTACCTATCGCCAACCATGTGATTCAGCCTAGTATTTTCCAAACTGGGCTAATCACTGTATTCATCCTCAAAGCTTACAAAACTACAATTCTGGGCCAACTCTACTTGGTCAGTATCTAAGGATGAGACCCCAGAATATTTTATTTTAATAGCACTCCAGGTGATTCTGATGAACTGCTGGATTAGCTAGAATAAACAGATCTGAAATTAGGAGACTATATTCTAACCATAGCTCTGCCATTCTGTGACAATCTGTTCCTAAACCTAAATCTGTTTTCTTTTTCGTTTTTGCAGTGCTAGTGAAGGATCCCAGGGCTTCCTGCATGCTAAGCAAGCATGCTACCACTAAGCCAAAACTCCGGCCCTGAAGCTGCTTTCTTACTTTAAAAATGGGAACAATTATCTTGCAAAATTTTGAGAATTAAATATGTAGAAGTTTCATAAATTGTCAAGTACAATAAAATGCAGAGTATTATAGAACTGAATGAGTTTCTATATAAAAGTTGTACCAGTAGATACAAATTCTATATAACTCTAAAAAATATTTACAGTTTTTAAAAGCTTTTAAGCATACACTATTTAACTAAGAGCATACAATACCGTTTTTGGACTAACCAATTTCCAAAATACTCTTCCAGGTAACTTACAGATTAATAACTTCTCCAATCAGTCCAAAAGTTAATAAACCAAACAGATGAGAGAATAACTACTATATGCTAATACCCACAAGAACCCACACAAACTTTAAAAAATCATATGCAACAACCCAGGAATCCAAATCAAAAGAATAACACAAACTGTTTATAACTGCATTAAGACAGACTTAGAAAGTCAAGATTACCTATGTATTAAAAATCAACATTGTAAAAATACAAAATGAGTAAAAATTTAAGCAACAAAGAAAAAAGCAAAAGGCTAAAACCTATGCACTATATAAGATTAATACTTTACCTGCAGATCCTCACACAAAAAGATAGATTCTTGAAAACTAATTCGGTAAGTCTTTAAGGCTTTTAACTTTCCCTTCTCTCTACAAGCAGGGCAATACCCATCTGATGTAACTTTAGCTGAATCAAAATTCTAAAAGAGAAATAAAGCAAATTAAAATGTAGATATTCCTAAACTCTATCAAATTATAAAAAGTTAAAGGGAAAGATAACCAGAAAAAAGTTACAATTTTCAACTACAAGTGTCGGGGCAGGATTAAACATGGCAAATAAAAGAAATGAATAAGGTTTTAAATATAGCTATTATTAAAAAATATAACAGTTTTAAAGATTACATTTTAAATGTTAAAAATAGCATCAATTTTATTTGCAAGGAGAAAAGTAACATCAACCGCCAGGGAAACCGTATGTTCCATATTTTCAAAGAATAGTAAACCATAAGGTCTATGCTTTATTTCTACTTTTACATATCAATAAAATACAGAGAGGTAAACACATTAAACAATCTTTCGCCATTGCTGTAAGATTTCCGTGGAAGATATACCCTTTCAGAAGTTAATTGGTAAAATTAAAATTGAATTTAAGTCTCAAAAATAGAAGGGAAAATAAAAACAACTTTGCACTGAGGCAAAAAATAAGTTCACTAACTTTTCCCAAATATCCCACCATGGGGAGTGAAGATATCCCTATATCAGTCCCTGGTCCAATCACTGGCAAACCATTTCCAATCTTCGGAGAATCCATCATTCCGAGTCATTGGCTAATTTATGTCACTTGAAACATGTCAATATCACTAAGGATTTTTCAATGAACCCTGGAAAAAAAAAGTCAATAGACAATTAAATAAAAATCCTATTTACTTTTTAAGAGAGCTATGCTATAAGATACATCAAGTATACTTGTGAGGAGAGGGCAGAGATTGGCAATAGAATACATTTTCATGACAGACTCATTTGCAAGCAAATTAAATCTTGTAGTAGAGGCAGCTACTAATCAAAGCAAACTAAACTTTGCTTTGAAAACTTAAGTTTTTAAGAGTTTATGCACAATTTGAAGCAAATATGTCAGCACTGTAATGAGAAAGTATCCAAAAACCTCCAGATCCATTACTTGACTGTGATAAAAGAACCAATGAACCACACATTTCATATGTTCCTACTGTTTCAACCACCAATACTTCACCAGCTGAGAATGCTGTCTTTCAAAAGTTGCCGACAAAATGATAATTTATATTACTTGTAAATGATCTGTACCAGAACAAACATATAAACATTGACATAGTACAAATTACACACACAAACTTGTTAATGTAGTCACAGGAAGAACCACATTTGGTAAAAATTTATGACACACAGCTCAGTTTAAGGGAAAAGTTATTAAAAACAGTTTAAATGAGGATTTAAACTACAGCAAAACCAGACATAGGAGACCTTTAAGCAGAGGTAAACTACTACTTAGCAAGCATGATCTTTCTAAACCTGAGAATCCACGATTCTACAACAGCCATCTTCTGGCATCAGTGGCTCACAGATTCACTTTTAAAACCAGTTATGCTATTCTGTTCTAGTTATATGAACTTCAAGCCAAGGAATAATTTCAAAAATAAAAAAGCATTTTTAATGAAATCAGTATAAGCGAATCTCAACTTCCTATCCCTAATAACCATAAGTTTCTCAACTATAAGAACACACATTTTGAACCAGGTAATTCCTTCTTTCCTAGTGGCTGTCCTGGGCATTGGAGGATGTTTAGCAGCAGCAATGACCTCTACCCACTGGACTTCACAACCCAAAACGTCTCCAAATGCTGTCAAAATGTCCACTGGTGTAATCCCAGTACTTGGGAGGCTGATACGGGAGGATCCGGGTTAGTGCCAGCCTCAGCTACTTAGCCAGGCTCTCTGCAACTTAGTGAGACCCTGTTTCAAAATAAAGAATAAAAAAATAGGGCTGGGGGTGTAGCCCGGAGGTAGAATGCCCCTGGGTTCAATCCCTGGTACTGCCAAAAAAAGAAAAAAAAAATGTCCACAGGGAGGCAAAATTGCCCCATCGGGAAGGACTGACATAAGGGTTCTTGCAAGTTGGGTGCATTTTATATTTAAGCTTCTTACAGACAACATCAACTTTTAAACTCTGGCTGATTCTATTTATAATCTATTCAACAAAAAGGAATTACAGGATATATGAAAGAACAAGACTTTTATGGTTCCAGAGTGGCTAAAAAGCCTGGGCTTTGCAACTAGATATCGGGATCCAGAAATTAATTAATTTTTTTGTGGTACTGGGAATTGAACCCAGGTACATTCTACCTCTGAGCTGTACCCCCAGCCCTATTTCTTATTATTCGGAAACAGGGTCTCACTAAGTTGCAGAGGGCCTCGCTAAATTGCCGAGGCTGGCCACGAACCTGTGATCCTCCTGTTTCAGCCTCCCAAGTACTGGGATTACAGGTGTGCACTACCATGCCTTGCTCCAGAAATTTATTTATAAAACTGGTTCTAAGGATTAAATGAGATAATGCATGTAAAATGCTTAACATCTGACATATAAGTTATAGCTACTATTTGTCCCTAATTTTGTTCTTCACTATGCAGAAACTATGCAGTGTACTTTGTATCATTCTGCAGCATTCTCAAGAGAAATGAATAGACTATCTTGAATAAATTGTTTTTGATGAAAATCTCCGTCTATCTGAGGGATCTAGGAAGCCATTTTGGATGGTTCTTTCTCAGTTACAGAAGCAAAACATGAGAAGCCTTCAAATCTGCTCTCCTGATCCAACCACACAACACTTCAATGAGAAAAGCAGGTAGGTTGATGGTAGAAATACTAAATATTCAGAACTCCCACCCCTAAAGAAAAAAAAAAGCTGGAGGTCAGCTCTTTGGGTCTTCTTTTTTGGCGGTACTGAGGGTTGAACTTAGAAGCATTCTACCTCTGAGCTACAACCCCAGCTCTTTTTAATTTGAAACTGGGTCTTGCTAAATTGCTGAGGCTGGCCTCAAACCTGCAATCCTCCTGTCTCTGCCTTCCAAGTATTGGGATTACGGGCCTGCACCACTATACCGGGTTTCGAGCCTTCTTTCAAATACAACTTACTGACTTATGCACGAAATCCTGGGGTGGTTCTTACAATTTAATTTGTCCCTGAATAACTGACTTTGCTGTCTTCCCTTAAAAAAAAATAACCTGTTCTTCCTCCTTCTATATAACCTAAATTTTGGCATCTCCAGCTTTCCAAATGTAAAGTAGAAAGTTTGAGTGGTTCTCTACTCTCATTTCCCTCTTCTTCATGCAGTAAAAGTCACTAAATTCTGTAAATAAGTTTTCTGGGAATGTTTCAAATCCCTACCCTTCTTTCCATTCCATCCCTATGCCATTATCACTGCCAAAACGATGCTCCTATTAAAACAAGTCTGAGTCTGTCACTGATTGGCTTGAAATCGCCCATTTACTACAGCCTAATTGCAGGAAAGCCCATGCAAATAGTTCATTATGACCTAAAAGTAGTACTGTGAACTAAAGGTCATTGCATGGAGGGACCAACCTAGCTTTCCAGTCGTTTTCCACTTCGCCCTCAGCAGTTTTCTTGTTATGCCCCTCTTTCAATACTTCTGTAAGCCACTGACACTCCAGAGGCCCTAATGTAAATTACCAGCCCACTATGGACCCAGTTACAGATGTTAGTAAAGTTGGCTCTGGGAATAGCTAAGTATCAAATAAATTAAACTTAATTTACAGTCCCCGTAAAAAAAAAAAAATGGGAAAACCCAGAGAAACAGTTGCTCACAGAGGGGCCTGGTACCCACTTGAGCTTGCCCTTCCAGACCAAGGGGGCTCAGCACGTCAACCGCCAAAGGTAAGGCTAGCAGACTTACAGCGGAGGAACAGGGTTGGCCTTCAGCGACTACCCCAGCTGTCCTGAATCAGAGACGGATGGGACCAAGCGAGGTGAGTTTCAAAACCAAACCTTGGGAACCTAAGGGTCGCAGAGTCCCGTTAACCAAGCCCATCTCCAAAGCTCCTCGGGAGACGGACACAAACTCTGGTTTCTCTTCAGCGTTTACCTCTCTGCGCATTTCCTAATGGCTTGCAACTCCAAGTCTATACCTTAACCACCGCCCCTTCCCATCTGAACCTCGTCCCAGCCCAGCCCAGCCTTTCAGCATGCCGCCTACCGCACAGGTCAACCCACCTCTCCTTTTCCCTTAGTTCGAAAGCAAAAAGAAACTACCCCTTCTTCTTCTCCCTTACCTGCCCCGGTCACTCCTTCTTTGCACTGGGTCGGTCCGAACTCCTGTTCCAGCTTGGGCTCCACACCACCTACTTACAACGTTCAACCCACGTTCCCTTTGGACTCCTCCTCCCCCACCGGCGTCCCCGCTAGGAGAGCAACTTCCGGTTTGAGTCCGCGACAAAAGGGTCCCCCTTCCTGCTGAGCGCCGGGCTCGCGGGGACGTGGGCGTGGCGGGGAAGGCGAAGACGGGGGCACTTCCGGCCGGGCCCTGCAGGGGCGTGGCCTCCCGCCCTGCGAGCACCGCCGCAGTTTCTGCGGCTACGGCGACGCGTCGGGGCGGGGCCGGCGACGGCAGAGCCCGCCCAGTGTGAATGGCTGGGTTTGGGGCGGCGACGTTTCTGGAAGCTGCTAGAAGCGCTGGAGTGGCGGAGGTGACGCCGACGGCCAGGGGGTGGGGCGTGATCAAAACTAGTGCGCGGCGCGCTGCGGAGGGATTGCGCCGCGGAGCAGCGAGCGCGGGGGCGCGTGTTTGCTTGCGCCCCGGCCTGGGGTCCGCAGCCCGGGGGCCTGGGGGACCCGGATGGCGGGGGCAGGACCCGGGAGGGCTGCACCGAGCTAGCTCGTCGGCCGGTGCGGAGGCTCCACGACCTCCGCGCCGGCGCCCTCGCCGCTCCCTGAGCCTCGCTGAGAGCCGGGCAGTGCGTGTTCACAAAGGGTCACCACACACGGAGCTGCCCCTCCCTCCTCCCCAAACCCCACCTTCCAGGCCAGGCCCGGGGTGTGCACCAGCACCGGGGTGCTCCTCCTTCCCTCCCTCCCGATCTTCTAACGGTAAGGGGAGCGGCGCACGCCCAGGCACTTGGCTCTCCGGGACCCGTCCTGCCGGCCGCGCAGCCGAGCTGCCCTCGCTGCACCGATGTCAGCTGCCCTGCCTTGTTTCCACTTCAGAGACAGGGGGAGTTCTCTCTTGATAAGTTTTAAGGCTGCTTTCTTTCGTAGGGAGGTCATGTGGTTTTTAAGGGACATCGTGACCGCGTCTGCTATTTCTGGGTCTGCATTCTAAACCTCGAGGGCAGCCTATTCCAGAAGCCCTTTGGGGTTGATTGTTTCTGTGTCCTAGGATAGCAATTTGTAGTTTCTGGCCATGTCTTTACAGAATAATCATTATTGGCAATTTGGACTTTTTTTTTTTTAGTGTTCTCAAACGAAATGATGATAGTCTGGAATAGTGCTGTTAATTTTGATAGGGTGCTACGGAGCAAATAAGTCCTGTATAAGAAGAAATTCTTCAGTAAAAAGATTTTAGTTTGTGGTACTTCTGAATGCAGATGACCAAGAAATCCAACAAAGAATTTATTGGGTTTTATTTCCCTCCAGACAAAAATTAAACTGGCTAGTTTTTGTTTACTTTTTTGTAGTTGTATTAGGTTACTAATATACTGTTATATTTGTTGTAAGATCTAACTTGTTAGGTTTTCTTTTTATTTTGAATTATGATGAAAATTTGAGAAAGTAGTATTTCCTTCTGAAATGATAGCCAAAACTAATAGGTTTTTTTTCCTTGCTCACTATTGCTATTTCCATTTTTAGAATGAAATACACTGTTTTTGGTAATAAACACTTGCTAAATGTCAACTCATAAATTGAACAAAATAACTGGCTCAATTAAAATGTAGCCAAAATTTTAAGATTACAAAGCAACATCACCAAACTGAATGGTATAAAACATCCAAACATTGTTATCTACAAAGTTGATTTGTAGTCTAAGTGCAAATTTGACTTTTTTTGCCAGAAGGAAAAAAAAAGTAATAGTGACCGAAATAAAATGGAGGTGGGCTTGGGTTGTGGAGAAAAAGGAAAAGATTTTAGTTGTGTGTGCTGTGTTTTGACTCCAGAACTTTTCCCCTTGAAAAAGGTAGGAAGTCTTAAAAAAAAGGGAAGGGTTCTGATATAGGAGGTTAGGTGAAGTTGGCTAGGAAAACTCCATTTCCTTTATATTAGAGGATAATGGTTCCAAGTTGACAAAATTGTATACATTACTGCTTAGTCCTTAACCAGTATATTTGGAATGTCTCTTTCTGTATATTCTGGTCTCAAAGAGTACAGTTACCTTCCAGTGGGTTAAAGCTCTTTGTATCCACCCCCTTGTCAGAAATGTGGGACACATATTATACTTACATATTTTCATTTATAAACTCATTTAATAAAAGAAAGTGTGTTCATTTTTATTATTTATTAAATTAATAACAACAACAATGGGAATACAATGCCATATAATTTCATTCTTCCCCTTTTTTCTCTTCTCATGGTGTCAGCTTTTGCTAGGTTGGATTCCTTAACTGATAAAACTTTATCCAAACCTGGGATTTAAAAGCTGCCTGCTTTTAAATTCCTTGTTATGGGCTCATCAGAAAGGTGGAGACACTGGGCATGGTGGCACACACCTGTAACCCCAGTACTTGAAAGGCTGAGACAGGAGGATCACAGGTTTGCGGCTAGCTTCAGCAACTTAGTGGGACCCTGTTTCCAAAAAAATAAATAAATAAATAAAACAGGGCTGGGGGATACTGGGTGTGGTGGCACACGCCTGTAATCCCAGTACTTGGGAGCCTGAGGCAGGAGGATCACAGGTTCCTGGCTGGCCTCAGCAACATAGTGAGGCCCTCAACAATTTAATGAAATCCTGTTTCAAAATAAAAAATAAAATAAGGCTCCTGGTGTAGCTCGGAGGTAGAATGCCCCTGGGTTCAATCCCTGGTCCCCGCCCCCCCCACACACACACAAAATAGGGCTGGGGGTGTAGCTCAGAGGTAGAACACCCCCTGGATTCAATTCCTAGTACCAAAAAAAAAAAAGTGAAGATGAAGTTTTCATACTTTGTAGCAGCGCGCTGTGAGTTCAGTCCATAACCCCTTATCTAAATCTAACATTCAGAAAGCTTTGAAAGCCAAAGCTTTATAAGTTTGGAAACAAAACTCTGTTGGTAGCAAAATATGGCCTGAACTAATGAGAAGCTATATATAGTCTTTATCCCATATGTTTTGCTGAAATAATATTAACAGGTTTAATTATGGGGTGCTTTCTCTTGGCCACTGATATATGAAGTTTTATATAACGGCTCTTTTTTTTTTTTTTTGCAGTA